>CM068323.1:27589989-27854989 GCA_034766995.1 Acanthacorydalis orientalis
TTAACAACAGTGCCAAGAACTACACATTCATTTCCACAAATGACCAGTGCGGTCGAATGTTCGTTTTTAAAAGTGTCAGATAATTGATCAGTGTTTATTCTGATAAGATAGTCTGTATTTCGGTACTCGTATCATTATAACTCATACAAAAAATATACAAATTCTAATTGAAACATCACTAGATCAGTTAAAGTGTTTTCTAAATAAAACTATCTTTATTTGAAATCAAAGTGCATTTCATTGAAACTTAAGCATGATTTTATCTTTTAATTATATTTATATTTATTATCTAGATAAATTATTAGAGTATTTTGCTGTTACATAAAAATACACTTTTAACTTGGCATAAAACGAAGCAGATAGATTATAAATATATATATATATATATATATATATATATATATATATATAGATATAGGCATGCCTGTATTGTGTATGTATAACCATCAAATGAAACGAATTCAGACACATTTGACATATAATGTATAAAATGCCAGCGCGAAAAAGTTCAAATGGAATCGACAATAATGAGCCGGATCTGCATAAATATTTTCTATTACGATTAATTTACAATGACATCTCGTTATCAAGAGAGTTCACATAACTAGACATTTCGGTACATAAATATCAGCTCGACATTACGAATTCATTGCACATTTCCCGTGACAGTTGATTCAGTCGAAAAGAAGTTTCTCAAACTTTAAATTTATTTTATTCGATGTCGCTCATAAATCAATATATTTGCAATTTATTCGTAGTTTTTTTTTTACAATTTTCGACGAACATCGTGCAGATTAGAAACTAAAGAAAAATTAAATTACGCGAGTTCCTCTCCGAAGGGAAAAAAACAATAACAGCTCACAATAGGGTGAAATATATTGTTCGCATCCTTATTGAATTTTTTTTTGTTCTATATCAGCGACATGAAATGAAAATAAGTAAAAAGCATGTATCCGAAGATGTAAGGAAATGAAAGTAAAATCAATAAGATGAAATGTTTGTCTTACTAACATAGTCAAATATGCACAACGTTTGTTCGATACTGCAATTATTTTAAAACAAACGGTTATTTTTCTGTTACTATTACTCATTTTTTTATATCTACACAGAATCAAATTTATAAATAATACAATAAATATATAATAAAAAGCATACAAAGACAGTTCCCGCCATAAAAGCTCTTTAAAATAGTCTGATAAAATATTTAAAACTTTATTTTAAAAACATACTTGAATAATATTCAAACTGTCAATTCTTTAAATTTTTTACAGTAAATCGACTAAAAGAAACTACATGGAATAGATTTGAAAATATTTTAAATTTAATTACCATTCCTTATTTAAATTTCACAGAATAGAGTAGACTCTTCTGCTATAATTTATATATTTTAATAATCATAGTCTCAACTTTATCGATTATAACTGATCTGAAATTAAAACTCAAATATATAAACTACAATTTTCAAAAATTAAATTAAAAAACAAACAATTAAAATAGATTTGAAATACAAGTTGAAGTTGTATATCCTGCTATGACATTTGATATAAATTGATATTTCTTACAAGAATTGCAAAACAATAAGGAAGATTAATAATAATACAGATTAAACTCTCACAATATTCCAACGTGAAAGAAGACTTTAGCACCGGTTTTTTTGAAGAACGATTTCTTATATTTCAGAAATATTAAAAAGCTCACCTTCAGAAATAATACGAAATACAAAATGAATAGAAAGAGAAACTGGAAAATAAAAATCTATTCATGTATTCAAATTGTAAAATCGTGTTTTGTGTTCGACCTACTTTCCGACAGTACGTTATTCGAATATTTTTTTTATTGGAGCTGTTTGTTTTCTTCAAATACGATTCGAGAACTTAGTTTCAACTTACAAATTGTGTTAGTTACAGTACATCCATATAAATAGCCGTACGATAAAAAAAAACTGTCTCGTTTATAATTGTAGTATTTAAATATAGTTCTCCCAGGGTTAATTATTTCCTTTGCAGGATTGGATGGGCCGCTTGCAGAAAATTAATTCAAACATTTCGGAGCAACATTACCGACGCATTAAAACCTTAAGTTTTCGATTAATGTGCCCTAGTGGAATTAACATATGGTGTCGAAAATTTTACGTTCATTGCAACGACATTACATGTAATTTAAATATATCCAAGTGAGAGGGAATATGGAATTTATATCGAACTAGCATGAGACTGACAGAGATAAAAATATAAAGAATACATTAACAACTAGAAACTGTGACATATAATTACTTCATTGAAATTCTCTGTTGACAAACTGTAATAACGTATGTATTTTATTTCATTTTTAACCAATTTAATCTCATCTTCACTAATTAAAAACACAGTTATATATATATATATATATATATATATATATATATATATATATATATATATATATGTATACAGAATCAAATAATAAAACAATACCAGAAAATAAAAGTGTACAGGCATTCCATTAAAAAGAAAATTATTCATGCGATCGCATCGAAAGAAATCGGTAGGTGTTGGTTTATCGACGCTTCTAAAATTGTTAACTAACACGTTTTATACTTTAGTTTTAGTTATGAATGTGAGCATATTTACGAGTTTCGACAGACAGTCCGGTCAAGATGCCCATTTTCGGGTAGTGGCGGTTCGCACGTGTTGCACCAATGATTTCTGATCTACAGGTAATGGATTTTTTACATTCTGAATACATACATTTTTGATAAGTAAAGAAACGTACCCGAACAGTTCGAGATATGTGTATTAGTTTACATGCGTGACACTGTATGTATATATAACGGTGTTTTTTTCATAAATTAAATGAATTATTACTCATTTATTCTAGTTACAAGTGATAGAAAGATTTGAAATTTCACCAGTGAATTTCTACATAAATAAATATCACAATAAGATTAATTTCAGCACCATTTTCATATAAAACTAGAGATCTTAGTATGATCTCTATGGTATAAGAATCGAGACAAGAAATGTAAAATAGATTCGTATGATTCACAAAAGCAATACATCAACAGAATCACAGATACAAAAGTAAACAATCACAAATTATTGAAAACTCTTGTAACATGTGATGAATCATGATGTTTCCAGTACGAAACACTAGAGTTTTGTATACATACTCGTATGTCTAGACGAGTTCCAGGTTTACCATGTTCAAAAAAGTGTTTGTACAAAGATCTCGTATCGGAACGAGCTCATGATTTTCTTCGAATTCGAAATAATCGAGATAAGAGGTTTATTCCTGAAGATACAACTGACAATATAAATTGTAAAACGGAAGTTTTCAAGCGTTAATGGTGAAATGTAAACAGTGTGTACATAGAATCGAGAATAAAATATAAATTTTTCTTATATGACAACTTCTTGATTAACAAATTTGCAAGTTCTTAGCATCTAAAGATATCTTGATTTCTAACCGCTTCCAGATTTCATTAATTTATCAATTTATAACAATTTTTCCTCAAATCTAAAACAGTTATGTTTGAAAATGAACAGCAAGTGCCTTAATGACACTGAAGATGTTTAAAAAATACTAAATCTTTTTTAAAGACTATCTTTAAGAAGAAATTACTTTGAAAAGTCATAATATCAATTGAGTAAAGTGTTGTATACACAATTTATTTCAAAAAACATGCAATAAAAACGATACCACTTAAAGATAAATCAACTTTTTAATCCGCACGACAATTTTAAAACAGATTCTGTAATAATTTAATTATTATATCGAACGTATAATTACAGTGAACGTCAGTTGGGGAAATAATCAAAGAATGAAGAAGTAACAATTTGAAAATTAATTAACGATCGAAAATAAATCGAATAATAAAAAAAATGTATCAGATATTAGTACTATTTTTATATCCACACGTACATAAATGTGAAAGGATAAAAATTAAAAACTTTGATGCAATATTAATCATTTTCTTCAGCGGATATAACGTAAAATGATTAATAATGACATAAATGAAAATAAAAATAAATGTACAGTTGTCAATATCAGTTAAATTATCAATTTATATAAAGATGGTGCAATGACCTGTGAAAAATCAAAACAAGATGTGCATGATTCATTTTGCAGAGTATAAATTAATAAATAATAACAAATAATAAAAAAAACTTTAACGAGATGTATGTAATCACTTATGAAATGTGACGTATATGGAATAAGAAAGCGCCATCGTCTAATTACAGGTTGAACAAATTGAATATGCAAACACGATATACACACTTGATTGAGTCATCTTCAAGATAATCTATAATTATTATTATTCATGGTCATGTGAAACTGTATTATGGAGGAAAAAAAATGCAGATTCTTTTTAATCGATGTCTCACGGAAACCACCTACATTGTAGACATTTTTATGTGTGCACACATGCCATTATGTACATAAAAATAACGTATCGTTGTTTTAATTATAACTATTTTTATGTTTTATTGCTTTGCATGAACGTACGAAATCTGTTTAATGTTAGGCACAACACATAAATTATCATATACACATATTTCTTCTAATCTCATTCGAAAATTGCCTCCAGTTTGAATTCAAAATGTTTATTTTACAAATAGTCACTTATTAAACTTAAAAAAAAAAGAACTCTTTAATGGATATTCTTGTCAAAAAGTTCTTATACAAAGAACTCTAACAATAAGTACATTTTTCACTAATGCTTCATGGAAGAATGTGAAATGTTCTCTTTATGAATTAAGTTTCAAAATGATCGACTGACTGGTTTATCAAATTGATATTATGAACACTTTTTTCTAAGTAAAAAATAATAACTAATACCAAATGATGTCAATGTATTGTTATTCTATCTCTCATTTATCTGAAATTTAAGAATGATATGCATTGATTATAGATCAGCATGTAATTGTTTAATAATGAAAATTATAAGATTATTATATATTCAGACTTCTTTTTAAATACATAAATATTTAAAGTCGCGTTACTATTAACAATATTTTGTAATGCGATATTAAGTGATGTATTCCTGTTTAAATTATTTCAAATAAAAGTGATATTCATTTTTTAATGAAAGAGTGTGCGTTCGACAAGTGTAGATTGAAACAATAATAAAACGATTAGCAGACTTGTAAGTTGTTGCATTAAAAAAAAAAGAAAAATAACAGTTGTCGTTAATAATATACGAAACAATAATTAAATGTTATGCACAATTGAATGTAATCGAATATTATGATAATTGAAATCTGATACATGCGGACGGTGATATTTGAAAAATTCCAGACACGTGACACGTTCGAATTTGAAGTGGAACACAAGGTCACGGAGTCTTACTACATGAGCAACAGTATTCGAGAAAGAAACAACTGGAACAAATGTAATGTGTGATAATTTCTGAAACTATATGCTCCATTCCGAGCTATAAATCATTTATAGGAAATTAAATGGCACGGAAAAAATTTGCATCCCACACAACGACCATTAAACGTTCCACTTTAGTTCAGATTTCGTGTCGGGCAAGCAGCAATCGAAATTCAGATTCGATCTATATGAGATGTATATACGTACACACAGGTAGTTGACTAACGTGTTAACGATATTGGCACTGGCCGCTCCTTGTTATAATTCTCTTAGAAATTCAGATGGTATGTCTTAAGCCTTATAGCGTCACGTATCTATGGGAGGTCCCAGAGATAGCTGACAAATTTGACCGGAAAGATATTTGTTCTCCTTTTTTTGTCGATTCAACAATTAATTACAATATTTGAATTATACGTGTAATTAATATACGACTACCATAATCGGTATAAAGTTTGATATCAACAAATGTGCGAATGACAAAAATGACAATGATAAATAATTCCGAATCAAACAGCTGCGGGCTGGAATAAAGTCGTAAGAAACGGACTAGAGTGAGTAATTACGTTTTTTTTTTTCAATTTATATTTTTTTTATGTAACGTGCCTTTGCAGTTTTTGCATATAAAACGATTTCAATTAAAAAACATAATATCGATCGAGAACATAAACGATTAATTTGTTGGCGGGGTTAAAAAATCACGGATATCAATTACTAACTGCAAACCAATTTTCTTGATCATTTCATATATGTATATATATATATATATATATATATATATATATATATATATATATATATATATGTATACTGAAATTGATTAATTTATCTTTATAACTGATTGGAAATTTCTTTGTAATATATTGAATATAAAGTCTTTAAGCAGATTATGTATATATTACACACCGTTACTAATTATTCATACAGTTATGACAAGATACTATGTTTTATTAACATTAATGTATGTTTATTTGTTAATGTGCTCGTGTAACGACATTCCTTTATAAATACCGATTCATTAGGTGAAAATGTGAATGAATTATTTGATGGTTTGAAATACATCAATACTGTAGGTAGATTAAAATATGCGTACAGATAATTTCAAATTAATTAGATGTTTGTTATTTTAATTTTTTTAAAAGAACGCGCTCACAACAAGAAATATTTTAAATGAAAACCTGATAAGAAAAAGAGTTTTCACGAATAAATTTTAATTTTCGAAATGAATATTTTCCGTGCGTTCAAAAAACACCACTACACCGTTTATAAATATTTAACATATAAGATGTTTATATTAAATTATGAAGTTGGATTTGGTATTTTTATAAAAAAAAATATTACCTGGATGAATTCTTATCCTAACAATAAACTAAATTACAATTCTGTTATTTAATTTCGAGATAGGACAAATAAAGATATAGATTTGTAACATTATTTGAAATATTTCTTTAAAAACAGTTTTAATATCAGATGAAAAATAAGATATTTATTAATTTATATGTAGTTAAAAAATACATCTAATTATAAAATATATAATTAAGAAACTAAACATACGACAATTTTTATTTATTTATAAATTAATTTTTGAGAAAATATACAAATTAACACATAGTTTTAAAGTCAGTGTGTCAATATATAAACCGAAATCCAATATTTGATTCGTTCTAATCTTAAAAATATCGACTAAATCAAAACAGATCTTATCAGACTTCCTATCGGTACGAATAATTATAAACGAACACACTACACCAATAAAATACTCATAAAAACCAATATAACCTATTTGTTTCTACGAACCTAACATTTTTTCATCTGATAACCGAGATATTTTTTTAAATATAGGATTATAATCAAACTGAACTAATCGAATGATTAATGGTTACACTTAAAACTACTGTTATAAATATTTAATCAAACATTTATTCAGTTTTGAAATATTTATCATATAGAAAAGTAGCACATATGTTGATTATTATTCAAATATTTTATTTCATTCATGAGATCTGATTTGTTTATTAGATTTTATTGATTTAATCGGCTTTGTTCTATTAGAATCTCGATAAATAACAATTTAATACACTGAAATATAAATAATAATTTTAAAAAGTACAATATTTATTATGTATCCTAAAACAGAGTTGAAAAAATATTTTTTCTAAATAGATTCGAAGATATAAAGTGTCAGAAGAATTTCGTGAATGAAATATGAAGCACATTAAAATGTAAAATCGATATTTTATGATTGCTAATTAATATAGAAATACCAATGATTAAAATTTAATAAATAAATCAAAACTGGTTTGAGTTTGTTTCTTCTTCTAATCGAGAATTTAATAAACTAAATATTACTTAACATATAAATTAATTATTTCATTTTTAATCTTAATCCTGTGAGGATAACGCACTAACAAAAACTACTACGATTTAATATTGAAATAAATATGAGAAAAGTTGTATTATTTATAAAATCTCCGTTTAAAAAAGAAAGAACATGCAAGTAGATAAAATTTTATGAAAAATTTACCACGAGACATCACAAATTACTAGAAATTGGCTCAAGTAATTATCTAAATCATATGTAAAAAAGTATAAAGATTAATAATATTTTAAATCGTCTGATAAATTGATATTTAACCTTTTTTGTTTATTTTTTCTAATGAAAAAACTTATAAAGGATGTAGAACAATTTACAAGATGAGATAAATAACACAACTTAATAAAATGATTCATTGATGTCAAGTTTATTAAATAGTTTTTATTTCACTCCATCTAACTGAAATTAATTGTTAATGTATTTATTAAGTAGAATTATTAATCATTCTTGTTATTAATCAATATATGTATATATATATATATATACATATACATAAATAGTTTCATTATTTAGAAAAAATCGATATTGCACCAGTCAAGACTTGATATATTACAGTGTGGCTCTTGACCACCGTAAGCAAGCGTTCATTGGAATCTTGGACTTGGAACAAACTAATCAACCGGCAATAATTCTTCATCAGGGTTCATGTTCGATGTCAAATAAATAGGTTATGTTTATTTGATTTTGTACAACAGAACCGAATAGTTGAACATATGTACTGATGTTGTGAATAGCCGTCACTAATTCGCGATACTGTACGATAGGCTTTGACTAATCGAACTGAATTTTTTATTCCATTCTAATGGACTTAATTAATTTGCTATATATCGAGCGATACACACAAACGAATGATATAATTGAAGAGGACGTTTTTGTGCTATGCTGTCACGAATTATTTTAATACTTAATAGTAGATTTTTCACAACTGTACATACATTTGTGTACACTATACAAAACTGAAATGAATCAATATCGGTATGTACAGCAATTGAGGTTTAATTCTTATTGAGTACCACTGGAATATTTTTTAATAATAAAAAATTATAGCAATATTTTAAAAAATCGATTATAATGTGTTTGCATTACAAAATACATCAAATCTTTGAAAATATTGATATTATTACACCTTGTACAAATAACTAGTTAATTTTTTATAAAACAAATAAAACAAGTTTCATTGATTCAAGTTTATAAGATGCTGAGTGATAGTTTATACAATGTAACCTTTTATTAGAATAACAGTAACCTTATACAAGTACTTGGAAGAAATCTAATACAAAAAAAAAAATAAAATTGAAGTATTATTTTGTCGAAAGAAATGTTTTAAACAAATTATCTACATTATTACATTTATAAGTTTCATTCGTCATTTTCGAGTACAAATACTCGACTGATAATTGTAAACTATTTACAATATCATAGTAATTCGTTGTAGACTACCCTGTCAATTTCTATTAAAAATATCAATCGATTTTATAAAATGAAAATGTACCTCTGATGCTCAGTAAGAAGACACACATCAAAGCGTGAAACTTTA
Organism: Acanthacorydalis orientalis; assembly: GCA_034766995.1. Lineage (NCBI taxonomy): Eukaryota > Metazoa > Arthropoda > Insecta > Megaloptera > Corydalidae > Acanthacorydalis > Acanthacorydalis orientalis. Next base: position 27,599,253 of record CM068323.1, read on the forward strand.
CTCGGAATGAAAAATAAAGTTGATTGATTTCTCATAATCTTATTATTTTAAACTTAATTCATAAGCTCTCAATAGATTCTATTCTTATTGCAGAAATATATGAGTCACGACCTGATTTAATAGTTAAGCTAATACCGAAAAGAAAGAATTGAAGAAGTTACAAAGATCTGCGTTACATTTTCAGTTAAAACCTTTGTAAAATTTCAAAGAAAACAAATATCTATATTTGTTCACATAAATCAAAAGTAAGATGTTTTTATTTAATCCGTTTTTAGAAATGTATTTATATATATATATATAGATATAGTAAGATTTTGTATCCTGTTAAACTATTGAAAATGTCACTAATAAAAGCTCAGTATTTACAAATAAAAAAAGTTCTTATACTGTGACGTTCACAAAATAATACCTTTCTATTATTTACTTTAAAAATATCACTTGACCTATCTCTGAAAGCAAAACGAAAAGAGTAATCGAATGAAACGATTTTAAAAAATCTTATGATAATCATTATAAGATTCCTCATACAATATTTTATAGGAGTTAATGACAAGTTGAATAGATTTTCTTTAAAACCATGTACGTTAAATGATAAATGATGAGTGAAGAATGGATCGCTAAAATAAGAAGTAATAAACAAAGATCAATTTCAATGAATACGAACAGTGCTAAACACAATAAAAACTACATTCCTGCATGAATTGGAAAAAAACGCACAGCACATTATAGCCGCTCATTTAACGCGCCACGTGAAATCAAAGTATTACTTTGCATATTTCACTGATATTAATGTAAAATCTCGGAATCAATCCATCACATGTCAGTGTCCTGAAACTGTTATGGCGCCCGTATCTGTATAAAATGTCTGCTATGATCTAGCGCCGCGCAGCTTCTTATCTTTACTGTTAATCGCTCTCAGCATTTTCAAAGCACATACTTAAGTGCACACAGTGATGCTTTCGCAATTATTTACACATGCGCTATACTTTGATCCCGTTTCCGATTTGCATTAACTTTCCTTCTACACTTTGTCGGATTGCATTTCTGATAAATAAGAATGCATCAAGTTCAATGTCTTCGAAGTATTAGATGCGTTATTATTGGAGTGGATACAATATTGTTATCTTCTCAGAAGTGCCAGAACACAGAGAACATGTGAACGGTCTCGTGTTTTTATTTATGTTTCAAAATAATAAACAATTATGATGATTTACTACGAATGTTCAGTTTTATGCAAGATACTGCATTGAAAAAAATTTACAAGATGTTCATTATTAAATATATATATATAATTTATTAATTTTTATTAAATTTAAAAAAATGTTCAATGAAGACAAGAACGAAAAGTTAAGAAATGAAATGATTGTAAGCTCTTTAATTTTTTTATTCATTCTTCTTCTCTTCAGTATTTCTTTATAAGGATGTCATCATTCTGAGAATGTTAAGATACAGAAAAATCTATACCTTACGTTTTTCTGTACCTCAGTGTTCTGAAGATGATATTTATGACTTCAGAATTATTTTAAATTTACTAATAAAAATTATACAATCATTATACTTGTAAGTAGTATTTTATTTTAATATTTTAAAATAAAAATGACTTTTTTCAATACTGAAATTACTCAGAAATTCAGATTCATAAACAATGTTATTTTTAGTAGAACTGTTATATAATATAACAGTAATTGATGTTTATTATTATGAATAGATTTTAAAATAAATCTTCATATAAGATGTAGGAAATGTAATATTGCGTCAATAGTAATTAAAATGATTTCAGCTGTCAGTTAAATATATAATTAAAGTGCATGTACAATAATAACAAGTTGTTTCAACTGCATTTGCTTCAATCCTTTATTTCTCACAAACTTGTTTATTAAGCGTATTACCAAGTACTCAAACTAATTATTTCAAGCAATCAATAATCCTTTCAAATAGTAATAAAACAGATGACAAGATGTATATAATGTATCTATAAGTAAAACCCAATTTTCAGTGACCTATATCTGAAAGCAGTGGAGAACTTGTTGTCAAGCAACGACGATATATCTTCATTAGTGCTGGATACAAACGTAAACCCTTTAGTTTCTTGCCAACGTGGCTCCGACTCGAACATTCAAAGCTGCATGTACTTCATTTCAAAATAGTTTCAATATACGTTACGGCGCGAAAAAAACAAACGGACGTGCACACATGTAGATGGTAACGCATTTCGGAAAACAATGCAGACATTTCACACATCGTCCTATCGGAGCATTTTCAAATGAGACATCATTCCCACAAGTCATAAAACAAGTTAGCAAGCGCAGTATTAAATAATTATTATCTTGTCACATACAATTACTGACCGTATATACATTTTAACGTGTACGAGTTTGAGCTATTTCTCATTTATGTCAATTGATCGGCATGATTTATGAGGTTCGGTGTACTTTTTCATACGATATAATTGCTTTAATTGCTGTCTTATTGGCGCTTCGAGGTCAGACAATTATTAGTTTGATTAACCTCCGCATTTTTATATTTTACATTATTCGCATTGTTTCATTTCCGGAATCTTTGAATTGTTGCAAATATTAATATATATATATATATATATATATATATATATATATATATATATATATATATATATATATATTTGATACACTGACATGTGATGACTGAATGAAAAAAAATGCTAAGAAAAAAGACAATCTGTTATTAATACGATCACACAACTATTTGCGTTAATCTCGTTTCTCGCCGTATCAATAAAAATTGTACACAAATGAAGTATCATTAAAACATATATGAGAGCATATTATAGAAAGAATGTTCGAGCGAAATCCTGTCTCCTATCATTAACACGTCCAGTCACCATTACGGTGCATTAAGAGATCATACTGCGAAACTGCCAATATAATAATTTTCACTTATATGCGTCCGGTGAACGCGATTAATGTCACGAAATAAATCACATTTGACGTTAAGCGTGTTATTTAAGATTTTTTTCGACTCGTACATGTTTACACCGAAAGGATATTACTCGGTACGAACGGCAGTAATGAAAGGAATTATCTTCCTGCTTTGAACGTATTCGATCTGTGCACTGTATCATTACTCGGAATATGTGCTGGAAATTATACAGTGATGGAGTTGTGAAACTCGATGTGTTGAATACACAACACGGCGTGGCTGCAGATATACGAAATGAAATACTCTTCGAAAACGGCGAAGTTATGTGGAACAGTTAAGAAAAAACGACATTAAAAATATAATAAAACCAACTATTAACCTTACCTGTTCTTACTTGTTCATTTACGACATACTAATTCATCGTTACAGGGAAGCTTCTCCCACACATACCCTAATTTTCAGTTGTGATGAACATACTTTCTTCCAGTTATATATATATATATATATATATATATATATATATATATATATATATGCACTGGATCAAAAAAGTATCCATACAGTTAGCTATAACAAAGATTTTTGCTTATTTAATTCTGAACTGTTTAAATTTTTAATCACTTTATGGTCGATTGTAACCTAAATAGTAACTTTAATAAACCACCATGAAATTAACCATATTTATATGTTTAAAAAAAAAAAAAAAAAAAAAAAAACGAAAATTGTCACAAGTGTATAAAGACTTTTTCGATCCAGTGTATAATAGTCGTCAAAATTAATTCTGTGCCTTTAAATCGAATCGATCATAACTTTTTTAAATTAAAATATCTACTCGTCGTTTTAGGATTTTGAAGTGCCGACCTTAACACTTAAAATCGCTACATATTTTGGCTAGGCAGTCAACATAATCTCACAAAACTATAGTGAAAACGATAGTGTCCGAAAAGGCTCTAGTTCTCGGACCGAAATCGTTGAAACTAACTTTATTCTTGACTGAGACTAATAAATAACATCTGAACCATAAATTTCTCACAATTTCTTCACCGCAGTTGTAGCGTTGTTGCCTTGACGAAACTCACAAAGCAAAATATACCTAACACTTCCATGATAACTGATATTTTTTCTTGTAAATTTGCGTGATCATTGTTAATCTCCCTAGATCAGAGTCAGAAAGCATTATTAACTATTGAGCAGCATACGCATCTGATGTTATTGCAATAATTGCAAAGTATTGCATCATCCATTTTAACCTATATGAAAATGCCGCACTACTTATGGGACGGACCAATATAAAAAAAATGCTCTGAATCAATTTGTACACCTAACACGCACTGAAATAAAACAAACTAATAAAAATAACGTCCGAAATATTCTATATACGAAAGAACAAAACATGTCCGCGAAGTGTCACAATAAATATAAAATATATTACTCATTTCACAATTCATTCTTAACACCTGCGCATAATTGACAACACAAAATAAGTCATTTGCACATAAGCGCATTTCTTTAACAACGATTGAAAAAATCGAGAACTTATTTAAACAAATGTACTGTTCACGATTCGTTCAAGTGTATTTCGATACGGTATATGATTTGTAATATGTTTACAATGTCACGAAAAGGTGTGTTCCTATATAAAAGAAAGAAAACACGAATCAGGATTGATTTTAGTTTTCATGAAATTAAATTCGAGTTATTAATTGCGATTCGGATAACGTTCGAGATTGAAATTTCATACTGCACGTTCTATAGTTTCAATGTTTTCATGTTCTTTTAAACTTCATTAATATCAAATGGTGGTACGGGACTGAGAGAATATATTTATTAAACGTGACAAAGTTCATAAATCATGACCCAGTTGTCACAGGTTAGAACATCGCGACTCACTAAAACATAGTTACACCACTTAGTTATAACCATTGCTAGTATGATTTTTTAAAAAATGAGTTTAATGCGTTTTACAAAATATTTTCGCTGTTAATGACGGACACGACGGGAAACGGTATAATTTTCGAACACTGTTCCTGTAACATGTTTTTTTTTTCAATTTTATGGAAAAATGTATTACATACTATTTACACCATATGAAAATATAAGTCTGGTTCAACAGAAATACTTTCATTTCAATTTCTATAATTCCTATACAGTGAAATATAAATTGAAAAAATAATATTAAATAGAATTTTTCTTAATTCTCAAATTATAGATTTTTTTCCTCAAAACATGAACAACTGATGTATTTTTCACTATTGTTACTTTCTTCATGCATTAAAATTCAACTGAGAACATTCAAAAGAGTTTAGAGCATAATAGATACTTTATAAAAATAACCATTCTTTTTAATAAAATATTAGAGAGATTATACAAGTCTAAAGCTCACTTTCATACGTTTATCACATTTAAGCTCATGTACGAATTCGTAATCTACTGTTTAATTATATCAATATATTATGCGCACTCAAGCTGATTCCATTAAAGCAACTAATTATATATATATATATATATATATATATATATATATATATATATATATATATATATATATATAAAGAAATAAAGAAAGATGTAGAAATTAACACAGTCTGTCAGACCTATTAATAATCACGAAATGATTGCCGGATAAGAATTTTGTGATACCATTTCCATATCGGTACACATCAAAGTTTTTTAATTGATGTTCGTTTCGAGTGAATATTTTATAACGAGAGGCGCTTTATAGATTTATGGAAATTAGCGGAGATACATGAATATTGATGTACGAATTTGAATAAGGGTTTTCTTAATTTCTTATTAACGAACGGATGTTTTCTGATAAAAGGGTTTCATAAACGTTCGCTTTTTTTCCATGTATACAAACAGCATTAATTTAATCAGAACATGTTTGACATCAATGGATGTTTAGAAAGTTATTCGCGTTTTATTATTTGTAAATATTTGTTTTTCTAAAAAAAATAAACACTTTTCAATAGTCAAGTCAATAAAAAGGAAGTTGTTTTAATACAGACAATAGAGAAAATATAAACAATATTAATATAACACTGTTTAGATTGTCTCTCTCTGTCTCTCTTTATATATATATATATATATATATATATATAATATTAAAAAAATATTGTTTAATAAAATATTAATCATATATTTTAAAAATCTTTTCAGAAAGATTAATTAATAATTGTAATAATTCGAGATATATTTTTATACCGACATATTTTCCATATTAAAAATAATATTAATAAGAAAAAAGCGATTATAAGAAATGTTTATGCCTACAAGTCGATAATAACGAATAATTTCCTCAGTTCTCGATAAAATAATCAGAACTAATTTCACAAATGAATAAACAAGATAAATTACAAATGTTAGAACGTAAATAAAAACCCCGTGCACATTTTTAAACAAATCATGTTTATTATTTAACATCTGCTTTAAGTTAAAACCAATTCAAATGTGTATTAAAAATCAATGTTTATAATCCTTAATCTAATATATTAGAACCTGTTCTATGTATTCAATTGGAAGATTTGTGAATTTGTTATTTGATGGTGTTTATAATTCGACGATCTATAAAGTGAAATATCGAATTTACACTCTATTTAAATAAGGATGAAATAAAACGACATAAAATTTTATTTACTTGATTGTAATAAATACAAATCAAGTTTTATGGTAATCCTGTAATTTATAGTAACACTGCAGTAGGTAAATATTCACATGCATTATCATCGTTTTGTGTACATGTATTTAATCATAAATTATAGTATATAAACTGTTTCTTTGACATCAGTACTTTCTTATTAAAATATATGGTTGATATATTGTCTTCACGAAAAATAATATCTGATTGTTGATACACGTTTCATTTTATATACAGTTGTCTGATACTACATCAAACGTTAGTCAATATTTATAATAATAATTATAAGCAGACCTGTTAAAAATACTAAACCGAGTAGCAAGAGATCCAATAAGAAACAAACTATACAATAAACCTTACTTTCTATATCTAATCATGAACAAAGCATTATAATGAATTATTTTTATTTAAAACGATTCAATTTACATTTTTCAGTGCCAGTATACTGATTGAACGATTTTCAAATATCAAAAAAGCAACAACTATCAAAACATATATTTTTTTATTCTTCAGCATAAATAAAAAAAAAACTGTTTATATATGCAAATGATGTAAAATGTCCGAAATGAATTATTTATTAAATGAATAGTGTATGATTTTCATTTAAGTTGTCATTTTTTAAAAAACAATTAATAAAAACATACTGATTCATTTATAACTATAGGAAAAGTGTGTAGAATTTAAAAAAATAGAATATTGAAATTGAATCAAGGTTTGAATAAATATTTGTAAGATTTATTGATTTGATAAAAGATTAAATATTCAAAATAATAATAATATATATATATATATATATATATATATATATATATATATATATATATATTGTTATATTAAAATTTTTCAACTTAGATTACTTACTTTATAATGAATTTATATCTTAACATAAATTTATAAGTGAGACTTCAGCCTCACTATCATATCTCATAAAAATTATAAATAATAATCTCAATCTATTTATTTGTATCTCGTTTTACAGCAGATAATTGGCACTTTCCTTTATAGAGAATAAATTAATAATCTCTGAGCTAGTACTAGATAAATGTAAATCGTACTTTTCGCATGGAAGGCGTTGAATTATATCAGTTTAAGGCTATAATTTCAAACGTTATCGCCTGCTATTTAGAATAAAATATACAATTCAATGATTATAATTAAACAACAATTTTTATCTAACTGTCTAGGCAATCTCTCTTGTATCCAGAATACAAATTAATAAATAATTATATTTAATTAAATTCAGTGTATTTAAATTTAATAAATATTTATTTAATAACTAGATTACAAATATGCGAAATTTAATTATATTACCGTTCAAAATCAAATTAATTATATATTAAAAATGACAATATTACACTGTACGACATAAAAGGTTAATATTTTTCGACCAAAGCTGTCCAACATGTAGCCGTAGGGCCACTGTGGCCCATAAACTAGTTTATTCAGTATTCGCAACAAGAAAAGAACTTCACTAACAGTTTACACATCAGTGATAACTGTTCATATATATATATATATATATATATATATATATATGAATTTTTTTCCTTGCTTAAATATCAGTTAGCATATTGCGTAATTGATTTTGTAAAACGACGTTTCGTTTTTGTACAATAATAAATCCTTGATTGATTGAAAATTTAATTATTTCGTTTATACAGAGAGATCAGGTGCGGCACTTAAGATATACATCAAAAATGATGCGGCCCTTGGCAAGTTGAAAGTTGACTAGCCTCGTTCTAGTTTAGTACGTGAAAATTACAAAACATCAAGCAAATTGTGCGAATAGGATTTTTAATGCAAATTATTTATTCTTAGAATGCTAATAGACATGAATATTAATTTTTATGAAAGTCAAATGTAAGTCCATGTAAGGGAATCCAAAACGGTTGAATTTTCAATCAGTACACCCACCGACTGACCCTTTCAACAACAAAATTACATATTTGTCCGACCGTTTCTTGCAATAATGAATCCATATTTATTCTATACATTGAATCAACAATCGCATAATTAAGATATAATCGATACATTTTCCACGAATTATTCACAGTATGATTAATTTCAATAAGTGAAAGATATTATAATGATCAATCTGATATCAAGCTGTTGCAATAACATTTCAAACAAAACGCATGCAATCAATATTATAAATAGCATATTTATAGCGTACATTTCAACAAAGCGGTATCATAACTGAGATCATTTTCAAATTAAACATCAGACATGTTGATCATACAACATTCATGACTACAAAATATTTGCAATCGGTAATTCGTGCCAAAATATCAATCACAGTTCAATTGAACTTTAAAGATATATTTTTCATTGATATAGTTGACGATATTACGAATGGTACTTCGATGATAAAGTGGACATTTCATTTTAATATTGGATTCATTGCCTGGATGATGATTCTAGGCAATGGTATCAACTGATACAATCTACAATGTTATTCAGAGAAGTTAAAAAAATAACTGCTATTAAAAAAAGAGATAATAAATAGTAATATGGATTAATGATTTCAAGTAAAAAGAATCGTTTTCATTATAATTCTAATTAAAAAAATAGCTTATTACAGAAACTAGAAATGAATTACAAATCGTATCGAAGTGGATCTTCAAGAAATATTTATAAAAATTATATAAAGCATTATAAAAAAATTTCTTCTTAAGAAAATAATAATACAGAGATATTTTTTATGGTAAACCGTTTCAAATTAAAATTATTTATATTAAAATTCCAGTGACAAAATTAAGCTAGTGTAAAAATATCAATCTTTTCTGACAAAGACAACGATAATAATATGAAACTTACGTGAAGACAACATATCATTGTGCTTTTTAGCGAAGGAAAATTAATTTTATATCAAATTATAAAAATAAAAAAATCCAGTAATAAAAAGAAAAACACAATACTTTATTTCCTACACCAATTTTGGATTTTTTAAATCTATTTTCATATTTTTTAATTAAAGGGGATACTTTTAAACATTTCCATTCATATATTTCAATTTATTTCACTTTTCTGTGTTAAAAAAAAAACATTTCCCTGTTAATCATCCGAGCAAAACAAACAAGAATCATATCATTTTATAGCCGTCGAATTATTCATATCAGAATTTTTTTATTCTCTTTTTGACTGCTTATTTTTACTTCTTTACAATATTGTAAATATTATATAAAATAGTATTTTATCTAAATTAGATTTTTTAATATGAAATCTATTAACTGTCTGAATTTAACTAATGATATTTATTTTTCAACTATTGAACTATTCTCTTCATTATTCATTGACAATTAGAATTATTACATTTCTAGAATAACTGATAATTATATTTAATATAACCAATAATTATTAATTTAATCAATTCTCTATATGTATAACAGATTTATAAATAACATTATAAATAAACACACGCTGCTACATGATTTGAAATCGAATTACAAAAAATCCAATAAACTAAATTGCATCGTCAACAAATAAATGTAATTTTAATTACACGTTTCGATAGATAAAAAGTCATTTTACACTTACAAACCACTTAATGCATTCGAACATAATCTTTTAATGCAATGTATTAATTTAAATAATCACTCACGATAATGTATTTTAAATAAGTGAACGAAATTACAAATTCAAATTTCTTTAAGCACCTTATTTGGAGCCTGTGCGAAATAGTTACACGTATTGACATAAAGTATATTTAATGATATTCTGTTTATGTTAAATAACATGATTGGAAAAGAATTCGTTCAGCACGCGTTCTTAACATGTGACATTAGAAGAAGGTATAGAAATTAGTAAATATCTGCTCTTGCATCTCTTAAAATATAAGAAGAACTCTTGAAATCAATCAAAATTTATACATAATTCAGGCCTAAACTTGAAACATTATTGTGACAATTGAAAACTGTAAAATCTAATCATACGAATTTATTTCAGGAATACGTGATACGTTTCTAAATATCTAAATGTATTTATATAAAGAATTTACCTGGAAAAAGCTTCTGTCAATCAAATATATTGAAATTTATGATTTTACTAATCATATATTAATAACAATATTATCTATAAATATTAAGTATTTTATATTTAATATCAGTACTGCTCAATCATTGAATATTAATATACTATCGAGTAAATTTTATTATTAAAAGGTTAATTTGGAGCCAATATAAACAACAGTTGTGATAACCTACACTCTTTCGCTCCAGGATACGATATGTTATAATATAAAATTGATTTTCGAAACAATAAACGTTTAAATTAAACATTACGGCTGATAAAACTCGAGACAGATATAAATAAATTAAGAACTCTTAAACAATATAATTATATTATCAAACACGATCTACACACTTTACTAATGTTCTTTATTGTAGTATAAACCTACCTAATAATCAAATAATTGAACATTTACATATACATGTGAATAAATTATTAATACGCATATATATATATATATATACATACAGATTTCGAAAATCAATACGGTGATGAAAATACATTACAGCATCCCACGTATCAGATTCCATTAATATATATTCAATGGAATTCTAAAAGCATTGTCTAGTTTTGACTAACGATCCCTCATATATAAACAATATAGGTCTGTTAATCTGTCTAATATTAGTGTTTGTGATATTACTAACTCATCAAATAATCTATATTAACTTTAATAATATTAATAATATATAGACGGATATAGAAACAATTACAATATAATTTAAATCTCACCTCTACTGTACTGGAATGAAATGTAGTTTACAATGTTGTCGAACGAATAGTTTATTTAATATGGAAGTCATCTTACCTGTAACAAAGACAAAAACGATTAGTAAATATTTTTATTTTTTTATATCTCACTTTAATATTATTGAGTTTAGATATTTTAATGTAAGATTTTGTTATAAACTTATTATTTAATAATTTCCGTACTTGAGAATAAAAATCATTTTTTTGTACTTTTTCTTGGACATGAATTTAACTATAGTAAAATACATAAAATTATTTTTATTATCTGAGTGAAATTCTTATAAACACACAAATAATTTGAAAAAGTATGCCCGTATCTCATGACTGATCAAACTATATTAGTAAAAGTTCAAGCTACACTTTATAATTTCTACAAATTTTATAATATAATTAGTATTTTTTTACAGTATATGTTTAGCAATTCAGATGTACAAGTGTTCATACTTTAATATGTAAATAAAACTTGACTTAGTATTTTTATATAAAGGCCAGTTCCTCTTTCGAATTTCTCCACCTTGGGCTTGTACGAATTAAAAATCTGCTTGACTATTTTATTATTAAATTGAGCATGACATAAAAATTAAATGAGTCGAAGTCGAGTCCTGTCTATGCATTTACTTTCAAGTTGTTGACTCTACTTATAAACCTGAGTGAGTTTATTTCTTCAACAACCGGTTTAGATTTGTGTCATCTTCAGTTAGATTTTAGACTGTATAATTCTAAATCTACATGGAAATTTCGAAAATAATAACGAATCTTAAAAGAAACGAACATATAATTGGTGATCAAGATTCACACAAAACAATCATGAACAATAGATACACAGGAAAACAAGAGTATTAGCAAAAAGTCCTACTTGAAACTCTCTAATAAAATAAATTGAGCATTTACTCAAATTTTAAAATTAACTTTATTGCACATTTAAAGCTCTTTTTATGAAAAAGAAAAATAAACAGTGTTCCTGTAAAATGTCTATATATATATATATATATATATATATATATATATATATATATATATATATATATATATATATAGTGAATAGTGTAATTGTTGTAGGGTATCACTGAACAATCCGACATTGATCAATGTAAATAAGAAGACAGCTCCGTCCAAGTGATAGTTTAAAATTCAACAGTAATAGTCGAGAATCCATTCGAAAGTGTGAACGATTTCAATGGGCCGTAGTAATTTATTTCATCAATGATTTCATAAACATTGAACGACGGACGAACGGCTGCACAACAACGGGCCGTATGTGTTGAATCGCCTCGCGGAATCCATCACTTTCTGGCCAAGATAAACTGCGCGAACGGCGAAATCTACACACAACGTGTGGGCACGTATGATTCCAATGTTAATTTTAGTCATGAACGAACCTTGAACATCTCGTTTCATTCAAAAGAATTTTTCAGATGTCGATGAGCAGGTGGATGGCCTGTTTGCTTTACACTGTTTATACTATATCTTAACGGCATACACGAATCTGTGTGTTTAGCGTGACAGTGTAACACAGGGGTCAATGTTGCGATAATTAAACTTTATGCCAAACATGTTTTCGCATAGTACTCTTCTCACTTTTTTTTCAGATCAGTGTTTTTTTTTTATACGTACCATTACACGCACAATATATATATATATATATATATATATACATACATTTCAATGTTACAAAACATTAAATACTTCATATATTTCTATATATTTTTATATTAAATTATATAGAAAAAGAGACATCGATATCAATTCGAACACCTTCATCAATTTGTTTATTAATAAAATCCTACTTTATCCATTTTTTTATCTTTTTTTTATCAGTGATGTTTTTTATTCATATCAATGATATCTAGGAGAGATATGAAGGAAGTATTTACTTAACAGATTGCCGACCGCTAATGTTTTGCTAAAATTTTCTATAGTACCTGCGATTTTAGACATATACAATTATTTTAGAAGGTGTGTAATAAAACTGAGATAATTTTTTGAAATTAATATATATTTGAATGAACCTTTTTTTATTTATATACCCAGATTTTCTATCGCACACTGCATGTACCAGTAAACAGTATTTTATTATTTTAGCCGGATTGTACATCCTAAATAACGGCCGCCCTCTCCGAGGAATTATGCATTCGTCTAAAGAAATCTCACGATTTGGTTTGTAAAGCTATATATAATATTTGAGTGGCTTTCTTAAGTATTAAGGAAAGAAATAAAGCGTGTACCTACCTAACAAGTGTAAATTAATCTATTTTAAAAAGCACGTTCGGAAAATATGTTTGCAAATATTTATCTGTCTAAAAATAAAGATATATAAATACACAAAAACGTCTTGAATATTAATTAGCTGATTAAAGAAAAAATACACGGCTATTCTATAAATATATAGTGGGTGTAAATAAATATCGACCGAATAATTAATATTATTTATACTGAAATTAAAATCAGTTTACAAAAGAACTCTGAGGTATTGTATTACATTTATAGTATTGCATTTCATATACACCTACGTTAAAAAGAACTAGTACAATGCAATATCAGATTGATCTTTTTTAATTAACGGTACACATGTTCAATTAAAACTGAAAATACACATACTTCCCGTTGATATTCTTTGATCATGAAACAATTATATCATATTAATTTCGTAACGCCCATTCATTGTAAAAATGGATATTTTAAATGGACACGGAAGTATTAATTACTTTTAGAAATCGATCATGGAAATTAATAAAAAAGTGTATAGTTTAATTACAGTGAATAGAAAAATATACATATTTATTAAATAATCAAACATATAACAAGCAGTTCTATTAAATGTTAAATACATCTGGTGGTATTTATGAGAAATATCATCAATGATTAGCTCTCTGAAAAAATAAATAAGATTTTCTTTGATTTTTCACAGATAACATAAACTTTATAACAATCTGGTTTCATACTCTTCACTGGAGAGCATATTTATAACTTTATTTTGATAAAAAGTGATGAAACATTTATAATGTCACCTCTATGCTAATGTACACTGTAAGAAATGTTCTAATTAAATTAATATTCTTTTAAAACAGAGTAATCGATATATGTAACAAAACGGAATATAAACAATTCATGACAAATATACTTCCAAGGCTTTAACCTACATAATGAGATCTCCTGGACAAATGTGACCTTAAACCGGTCCTGTTTATATTTATGACTATTACATAGTATTTACAGGCATTAGTGTCTCTAATGAAGTGTGTCGGATATTATAACACACCGATAATTTTGTTAGACCGTTAACGTCTATAAAATACTAATGTGTAAGAAATGGTTTACCATGCGTTACTTCGTTAAACAATGGTTGGATAAACTATTATCAGTTTATTTATTTCACGGTGTGTCGAGAGTGACGATGAATGCGGTGCTCTATAAGATTTCAATACAAAATAAAAAGTATAATCACAGTTTTTTTTTAACAACAGGACTAAAAGTATATACTATAAAATTATTATATACACTGGATCAATAAAGTTCCCATACACTTGTGATAATTTTAGTTTTTTTTTGTTTGTAATAATCATAATAATGTGTTTATTATGGAAATATGTAGATCACATATATTTTGTAATCATACAAAGAGCATGAGATAGATCTGAGAATATCTCGACTGTGTATATTTTCTAATTTTCTTGGTCGTACAGAACGTGGCCTATTTTCAATTTTTTTTCAATTTTTATGTTTATTTACTATATATTGGACTGTAATAAATCCCTTAGAATAATTCTAAGTGTATGGAAACATTTTCGATGCCTGTTAGTAAGGTAGCGTTGTTTAACATAACAATAATTTTTAAATAACATATAAATATGATTAATTTCATCATGGTTCATTAAAGTTACTATTTAGGTAACAATCTAACATGAAAAGTTTAAAAAATGTAAACGATTTAGAATAGCTAACAGCTAACTGTACGGAGATTTGTTTGATCCAGTGTATATTGAACTGTAATGCTCGAAACAGCTATTTAAAAGCAGAAATTAAAATCGATGATACAATTTTAATGTCAATCATTTCATTATTTAGACAATATTTTTTTACGAAATTATATAAAAACATTGATAAGAAGACTCAGTAAACTAATATACAAAATTAATGAGAAAGAAATCTGTACACAAAAACAATACTGTATTAAATAGACGAATTAACTGACACACGTTGTTAACATAAAATGTCAACAACCTATCATTTTTACATTGCACGCATGGATCTACATTCAAGGATGGATTTATCGAAATAATCGGCCGCGCCGTTCAATAAACAGCACAGAAATTTATGTTTTCGTTACAGAGAGCAGTTCTGAAAATGCATTTCACTGAAAGTCGATACAATAAATAAAGCTCGCCTCTTATCTCCAAATAACAAGGTATGCATATACACATTTTCGAATTTCTCGTTCGATGACCTTTTCAACCCATTATTACAGATGATTTGCAATAATAAAAAAGATCTTTTGCAGAGTCGGTTCGTGAGCAAGATACGACGAATACACGTTTTAATATTGTACATTCAAATATACAAACACATCTTTCACAAATAAAATACACACACTCGTAAAAATATGTAGGTAAATATATCTGTACATACTAAATGATATGCAAATAGTCTCGAGACGTATTTACACATACATACATACATATATATATATACACATTTTAAGCTTCATTGGTTTTGATGCTCTTATATATTTCGAATGACGTACATACAACTGTACTCAATATTTACAAGTAAATTAAGTCTGACATTTATTCCAAAACTACATTAAATTAATGTTGTATATTTCTAAATACAAGCAGTAATATATATATATATATATATATATATATATATATAATTTAGATACAACAAGTTTTCAGCAGGACTTCTTCAGAAATTAGGCTCATAATAAGAATCTTCACTGTTTAGAATAATTGTAAGCAGAAAAAAAATAATGCTTTATTTTATTAACCTGCAATTCATATTAGAGTGAATTAATATAAAATAATTAAACGAGTGAATTATACAATTTAATTAAAAATTGTATATATTATTCATCGATTTTCATCCATGAATTACTTTTTCTGCACATTAACTCTCTGAGACGATGGACGAATCCATCGGAATACACACAAGTGACAATCAAAAATGATCAACTTCACTGACAATTTTTGATCAGAAAAGTGTTTTTATGCTTTGTAACACAAAAGAAAAATTCATTTGTGAAAGTGAGTTCGGTCGCAGCGTCCCAGAATTGTATTGTGCATAAGTTTTTCTTAACATTTTCTTCCCCAAAGGCAAATCAATTAATGGTATGTTATCATTTCATTTTCGTTTTACGTTTATCAAATATGTATCAATATATATATATATATACTTAAAATATAAGAAATGTTATGATTTATGACATAACTGTATGATAAAAATATTTTTCTTCATGATATCGAACTACTAAATACAACTACTAAACTATAGAGAGGAAAATCAAATTAAAGTTATGTCAAAGTACTGAATTACTCAAATTATTGAGCAGTAAAACTCAGGGACGGATCTATATGAAAACTAATGAAACTTAAGCTTCATGGTCCCGCTTATAAATAAATAAAACATGTTAAAAGCAAATACTGAAAACAATGATTGTAAAAATACCATTGTTGTACAATTTTTTCATTTTGAATATTTGATCGTATTTGTAGCGATTGTGGTAGTCACTTAAATAATTTTATGTATTTTAATAGGTAAAGACATGTAATTTTTTTCAATTCAAGCTCATTTTGTAATGCATACATATTTTTGTTCTATTTGTATAAAAGTTGTTTTATTTTTTTCCTTTTTGTTCTTTGTTGTGCATGTACATATATATATATATATATATATATATACATATATATATGTATATATATAATAATAATAATAAATGCAATTCTACATTACGAGTAGTACTAGAAAAAGTTTACACTTAAAGATTGAATTTAACTGGACCCAAATAATTTCTCGATTCGTTCACATTTGATAGAAAAATTGATACTTTAATGGACTGAGTATAAAAATAGATAAATTTGCAACAAAGAAATTGATTTTTTTTAAAAAAAAAAAACTGTCAGTAAATCTTCAATGTATAAAACTAACAAGATACTTTTCAAATAATCTTATTTTCTTAACAGCATTAAGTGTGTGTTTGATTGAATATCAATTAGAATGATTTAATAAACATGTATAATAAATTCCAATCTTATATTAAAGGAATTATCATACTTAATTATGGAAAAGATTAGCTTGAGAATTCGATAGAATTTAATCTGTAAAAAATGTGTAATATAAATTTAAAATGATCGATTATGTGATTTCTATTGCTGTTTAATTTCAAAATCATATTGACAGAGACAGTATTTCTGGACTAAGCTACAGCTAATTGTGAATTATAGCTATATATAATTGTGCTACAAGCTACAAGTGAAAATTTAAAGTGTTCATCAAGTGATCTCGTCAT
Source organism: Acanthacorydalis orientalis (assembly GCA_034766995.1). Lineage (NCBI taxonomy): Eukaryota > Metazoa > Arthropoda > Insecta > Megaloptera > Corydalidae > Acanthacorydalis > Acanthacorydalis orientalis. Next base: position 27,617,051 of record CM068323.1, read on the forward strand.
TTCTGCGTGCCATGCCTGTTGCATCTCGGCATGAGGCCGTTCCTGTATACGTGTACGATACTATTATAATGATTATCCTTGAAATAATATGACGCTCTGCATACATCAAGTTGAACGTTAAAGATAATTAAGCTGTGCTGTTTGGTTAACTTCACGGGTCCGTATTATAACGAGCCGATCGTAATGTCAGTGTCTGCTCCGCCAGAGTACTACGGAATCAGAATGATTTGCAACACTCCACAACTACTTATCAATGTGTCTGCACAAATGAGCATTTAATTGCAAAACACGACTGCGAATATGGTCCAAATTTTTTTCTCCACACGTGATCTGCATGTCAGCGAGGCGCCACTGCTATGTTCGCATTTCGTGCGGCCGTACACGGTTTGTTTTTTTTTCTTTCGGCCGTCGTGACGTTTTTGTACGCATTTTTTTTTTCGTATCGTGTAAAACAAATTGGAATTTCGTATTCATTTTATCAACTGATCTATGTTTATATTTTGATTGGAGGTGAGTTGAATGGATCATTTTAATTAACACGGTTAACTAGTTGCTTTTTTTTTCTTTCATTCTAATTAAAGTAATATATTTTTAATCAGAATACGTGTTAAGTTGTCAGATAAAATTTGATACGAGTGCACTTTAATTAAAACATACAGAGACATACTATTTCTTAAAAGCGACCTGATTGAAACAACAACACACGTCGAATGTATTTATTTTTAACTCGATTTTTATTTTAATTGATTGATATTTTAAGATCGATTTTATCTTCAATTATATATATATATATATATATATATATATATATATATATATATATATATATATATATATAACTGAACAACTAACAGTATTAAAACATATTTTTTATCATACAGGTATTATATAAAAAAATATTAAATTATTACAAAAGAACTGAGAATGTCATTAATATCTAAAATCTGGTATTTGAATGAAATATTAAAAACAACCATTTGTATTTTATTTTTTTTAAAAAAAAAAAAACATTTTAGAACTTCCTGAAAATGTTGTGATAGACGTTTCACATATTTCAATATTATTATTATTATTATGTTTGGTGAAGAAAGTAACACTGCTTTCAGGTTTAAATACTCCGATCAATAGCGAACAATGGTTTGTAAAAGCTTCTCTATAGTTAAAGTAATTTGTTTTTCTTTGACAGCAGACATTTATATTCAAATAAACTCAATCTTTATTTATCACGAGAGAGTGACATAACTGTCAATTTTTATTGATTATGAATTAAATAAACGATAATGTTTCTGTGTCATTCGAAATCAAAAGTTGATTAATGATTTTATACCAGATAAAATTATAATTAACACGCTGATGGATTACGAAAACATTACAACATTCAACACTTTAAATCATATATGAATAGGGACCACATTATCGAACATTGTCTGTTTTCTGCATACACAAAAACAAAAAAAAATGTTTTATTCGATGATAAAGGAACGTGTAAAATATTTTGCATTATAAATAAAAAGTGAATACAAACAACATTGGATAATAATAGGTTTCTAAACCACTTCTTTTTAGAACACAATTTCTAACCACACAAAACACGATGATTAATTTTGACACAGGCGCCATTAGAATGATTTATTACTGGATTTCTTTGTCTAGTCTATACACTTATTCACAAGCATCGCGTAAGTGCATATTTAACAAGACATTTTTCATACATTTACATCGTATGGTGCACTTTTACGGTACAGATTTCTTATAGGAAGTGAAATATGCTCGAACGGAGTCGTTCCCAAATATTACTTTGCAGCGATAATAGATATTCATGGTGCTTTTACGATTAAATGAATTAGCATTATATATATATATATATATATATATATATATAAATCTCTGATTTATGGGGTTTTAATATTTTTTAAAAATGTGTAGATCAGATATAATATTAAAAATAGATCCTAAATAGTAGAAATAAATTTGACCAGAAGTCGTTAGAGGACTCCTGCAGAAGAAAATTGTACCACATTATATATATATAAAGATTTTCCAACAAGGTGAGAGTACATGTATACACCAATAATCCTAAAACAATTTTCGACCTACAAGATGAAATCCGAAGAGTAATTGGTGAGATTGAGCCCCAGTTGTGTAGGGATGCCATCCATTACTCGGATCGAAAATTTTATCACTTGGATATTTTTACTCGAAATTTTATCAATCCAATCAGTCGGATTGAAAATTTTAACACAGAATAAAAATGGTTACTTGTAAGAACGCACGTGGCGGTCACTTACACGATACTATCTTTCATTTATAAACGGAATACCTCCAGTTATCATTTACAATAAATAAAATTGAAATTTCAGTGCAAATTCTTGGTCTCATTTTAAACTTAAAAATTGCGTCCTTATTGGAAAACCCTGTGTATATATATATATATATATATATATATATATATGTTAAACAAAAACTCTTTATAAATACATGAACTAAGTAAATATTAAATATTTATGAAGTCATTATAAAAACAAACAATTTCCCTTGAAACTAATTATAAAATCAATGTTTTTGATAAATTATAATATTAGCAGGAATATAAAATTGAGTTAAAATAAAATACATAAAAAATAAAGAATGATATATTTGATGCTCTATTTATCAAAATTAATTTTTAACCGCAAGTTGTTTTTTATATAATGTTTGAAATTATTATTGTTAGTTACAAATTTAAGCTTACAGGCAAAATTATTGTAAAAATAATAGATGTTAGTATTGTTCTTAAAAAAATTATTAGTTTTCTCTTTAATAATATGTAATTTATAAAGGAAAAAAAATATCGGCGGACAATTGAACAGAGATGTTTTAGAGAAGCATTGAAATGTTATAAATTTATAATTCGTCCACGGGCAATTCAGTCAAGTGGTGTGAAATATGAACTACTGAATGTCAAGTGAAAGCATATCCGTAGCGCAATGCATCTCGTTAAATCACTCCTTTTTTGTAACATAATCGCATAGAGTACGTGCACGGAATGAAGCTTTTGAAGAATTTACAAGTTCACGAGACAGTCACTATCGAGTAAATGGATGTGGTGGAACCGTCACATATTTCGGCAGAATAACACAATGCATCGCATTGCGATACACTCTGCACTCGGTCATTAGCGCTAGCGATCTGTACCAAATCGTGTTTCGCCATATTTGGACACGGTTGGCCCATCACGGCACCACACGTTAATACCACCTAAGTGATTATTTCGCAGTTTCGAACGCTCTGCATAGTCATGATGTCAAGATATATAGGTATACGTACAGATCTGAATGCATACTCCCACAGAACAAAGCTCTCAGTGGTTTCAAATCGGTTCCTGTTTCAATGGGAACGAAACACGAAACGAATGAAAGTCTCGACGGAAACAAGTATCGCACAGGACCACGAATCGTACTGCATTTCAGTGTTAGAGCACTTATTGTACATTAATCGAATCATTGTTGTTATTAAATCGATTTGCAATAAATATTATATCTAAATGACTATTTATATTCGTACAATACTTTCTAATAAACTGTTATTTACCTTAAAATTAAAACATTAAATTTATATGTAATACTTTGTAAATAAAATAGTAAAACACTTTCAGAATTGCATTAATCAAATAGAAAAGGCGAAAATATACAATTAATATCTGAAGTTCGTCAATAATTTCATTAATGATTGACTATTGCACGAAATAATAATATTATTTTTCGATAAAACACAATACTGAATTTGAAATTTATAATTTAATCTATTAAATATATCTATTAATCAGTTAAGAATTAAAATGTGATTCTAACATATTAGAAAATCGTTTTTTTCTATTTATCACAGTTTATGTGTATATATATATATATATGGTTCTAAAACAATCACTCCCTGGGCAAAACCCCCCCGGACAGTAACCCCCCGAACAATAATCGTCGTGTAAAAAACCTTTCGGACATTAACCCCTCGTCTAAGAATAATATATATATATATATATAATATTCATTTTCATCACTATTTAAAAAATCAAAAATTGGCTACAAAAAAAATTTCGAAAATGTATTATAACAATATTATTATTAATTTTGTATAATTTTTACACTTTGAAAAGATTATACAGATTAAATATAAAGGGAAACTCAAATGGATTAATCAATTATCATCTAGAAAATTCGAAACACAAAAAAAAGACAAGATATTTCAATTCTGAAAGTAAAATCCCACTCGTTTGAATTAAATTTTCAATATATCATCAGGTGTCATTAAAATATTTCAGATTCATATAAATATATATATATATATATATGTATGTATGTAATTATTTTATCATTTAATCATTTATTTGCTTCAAATATGTTTAATGAATAAAACATCATCCTGTTTACAATATGTATATATATACATATATATATATATATATATATATATATATATATATATATATATATATGCATGTATAGATGAGGTGATTACGCACCGCTGTAAAATTCCTTAATTTGTGAATGGTTAATGGAAAAAATTAATTAAAACGCAAAATGTTCGACATCAAAAACCGATGAACCAGAACGTAACGGAAAAAAAAACGACATAAATGAACGACCGAAAAAATAACGGGGTTGGTTTATTCGGTGGACGGACGACGCATACGATTCGTCGTGAAATTGCTACATAGCGCTGAGAGCACGTTTTGACAATTTGTTCTGCCATTTTAAAACAATGTACTCATGGAACCATACGTGTGCGTGTATTATAATCGTCGATTTCTGTCTTATTATTAAGAAAGTTCGGTGCGTTCCGACACACAAACGACTTTTGAAATAACCGAAACACCTTTGTGGTCTGTGAAAATACAATTTAATTTTTTAATAAAAAAATGTGTGTACATATCTGCATTTGTAGCGTGTCAATGTAAATTGTTTTCGAATAAGACAATCAATAGTTTATAATTCCTTTGTACGAACTGAACACGGTAATATAAAAATTGGAATAACAATGTCCAGCGATGAAAATGTAACCGGTCAGCATGTAAAAGTTTACGTTTTATAATAAACAAGTTTTGTTAGAGTATCGTTTTGAAATAAATTTGAATCAGAGTTTTTTGTATTTGTTTTTATTCCGTAAGACGTACTGTTTTAAGAAATAAATATTTTATAATAAAAATAAGAAGAAATGTCTTTCTTAAATGTACAATACACTATCATGAATATAAATGGGACGCTACTGGAAGGAACGGTTGACAATATCTAAGTTAATGAAAAATTTAAAAAAATACAATATTTTTCCTTCAATTTCCAAATCTCAATGATTTAACCAAATACATGAATTAATAACAATTACAAACACAATACTTTTTAAAATAAAATCTTATAAAGCATGTATTTTAATTAATAATTTATATAATATTTTCTATCTGATTTTTTTTACTAAATAGGTATCTTTATTACATTTCACAAATATTTTATTCCGATTTCTTTCCAATACTTTTTACACATGAAATTTGGAAAAAAAAACATTATGTAAATACAGTATTAGTTACCATCTATTAGTAATTAATTAAATTAATAATTTAATTTTAAAATAGAACCCGTAACTAACATGGAAACATTTCTAATAAAGATATTATTTTTGTGCAAGTCTATTAAGTAAATAATCGTTCATCAATTCCAAACAACTAAATATCGATAAGAAAAAATCAAAACTAATCCAGAATTCTAGTTTCATTAAAACAAAAACTATTTTATTTGAGACAACCGTTCTAATGTCTACAATTTATGTAAACAGAGATAACTATGTTATATTAAAGTACACTATTGTGGAATTATGTGAACAGTAGCACTGTTAACTCGAAGCACAACTTATATATTTAGTCGTAAAAGATAAACAACTTTATAACAGAACTTTTTGAACAATTTGCAATGGAAACAATAGACTTCTAGGCATAGTTATGTGGTCGGTCAACAATGAAATAAGAGAAATGAATAAATTATGCATACTTTTCGAAATGAGCAATATTTTCATTGATCTTACAAGATAAAAATTATAATACAATTTCATATTTTTTGACAAGCCTCTATATAAATAATATGATAGTGAAATGAAATGTAACTGTAGGATGTCTTTATGGATGTATCGAATTACTGCGACATTTAAGTTTATTAAAGAACTAGAATATACATTAAAATGTAATAAAATAGTCAACTTATATATATATATATATATATATATATATATATATATATATAATTTAATAACAGACTCAATTGTGTAGCAATAAAATTTATATTTTTTCCTGCACAGAAAAATATATTACTTAATACGGATACAGACTTCTAAATTTCATGTCGTTGTATTTATGTAAATATCTATAATATTTAAAAATTACAAGAATCAAAATGTAATTATCTTATTTTGCAGACAGACGACTTGTTCTTTTGTGAGAACGTATGGAAAAATATTAAATATAGAACACATTTTTAAATTTAGAGTTTGAAATGTAATCCAGATCGTATCGATTATGATTACTTAAGAAGTCAATATATTTTCACAGTATGTCGGAGAGGAAACAGATTAATGAACATTTTCAATGTTGAGCTTTTAGTATAATGTTTAATATTTAAAGAACAGTTGATGTACCATGTGCGTCAACATCAATATCACTTACACAACAGACACGTGTAACTCATCTCATACAGTGATCTTCCATTTCATTATTTTCTTTTCGAGACAATGGTACCGGTTCAAAGTTTTCTCTGTCGAAAAAGTTATGCAAACATGGACATACGGTTGTAAAAAGTCTTGTGTTTTTTTAAGAGACGAGACCAACTGTGTACAATTAAATTGCGCTGTAGTGAAATTTTAAAAACAAAATTCAAATTTTTTATTAGAAATTTATACGATTGATTTGACTCTAGAAGCTTTTAGAAAATGAATGATAAATAACGTTGAAAATTGTTTGAAATATACAATTAATTTTCGCATCTGGTTCAAATATCAACGTGTTATAAGATATAAGTGTACAATATAAAAATGATAACTTGTTTTTTGTACTTGTGTGATACATTTATTTACTTCTTCAATTAATAATAAAGTATTGACAAATCTTTCAAAATAGTGTTACCGGAAAAAATTAATACACTGAAAATATACCTAAGTTAATATATGAAAAAAATATTTTTTCGAAAAAAGGGTGCCAACTTCGCACCAGTCAAAAAGTGTATTCATTTCCATTTACATTCTTTTACTGAAATTATGTCAATTTTATATGATATTTATAATTAACTGACAGCAATCGTTAGATTCTTATTTATTATCTATTTGAAGAACTCCAGTCCTGTCGCTAATCCTCTCATACTATTATTAGAATCAAAAAAAGGATATATAAATAAAAAGGTAATATTTCTTACTGAAAATGATACGGGTTAGAAATCTGAATTCGAAATCAAGACCTTTGACTCGCATTTAAGATTCGGATTGCCTCGAGGATATTTTTTTCAGATCGAATATTAGTGTCAGTAAAAAATTACAATCAATTCCATTGAAAATATTGTATAACAAAAAAATCATATACGGCGATACTGCTCACAATTATTCTAAGAATTATTTGTCCATAACTGAAGTGCGATAATTCAAAAATATAAGGCGGCAAAATAATACGTACAATTGCACCATAATTTTAGCACAGCAACCATGACATGGTAACGGGTTACATAAAATTGGTCTGACCACACAAATTATAAACACATCCATTATAATCTATAGTTAGTCATTAGGAATTAAATTGCAAGCTAATTTATAACGCAACGAGTCATTATATTACAGCGTTTCTTAAACGGTTATATATGAGAAGTTGATGTATTGAAGACAGAACTGATTAATATATGTAGTGAAATAAATCTAACAACCACACCAACAACTGAATCATATACTAATAAATTGTCAGATTAATGGTCTGGTATTCGCTTTGTTTTCAAATTTATTACATTATTTAATGGTTATTATATGTATTTTTAAACATATTTAATGATGTAATTAAGAATGATGGCAAACAAGGTATTTATGTCAAGCAAATTAATTCCATAGATCCATTAACAATTTTAAATTGTATCTGAAGCGAAATTACAACAATTTCAATCATTAAATTTGTAATATAAAACGACATTAAATTATTGTTTGAACTATCAAATCAATGAAAACCAGAAAACATCAGTAACATACATATCTATTGATAAACTGATAGATAAATATTATTGAATAATTGATTTTCAAAATATTCGCTTTATTATTTGTTTATTTTTTTAATTATTTAGTATTTAAAGATTCTAATTAATTATAAAAAAAATGAAATATAAAAATGACACTAAACTCAGTATCGAATATGGAATAATTAACATCGAACTGATCCGAAAAAAAATATATATGTACCTTACAAGCATTACTTTTTGATTCAATTAGAAAAAATGTAATAATGTATATTTTTGAATTTTTTTTAAAATATTATTATTATATTCAATAGTTCCTTTTTAAAAAGGAAAAATATTCGTTCTACGATGAAAGAACAATAAGAAACATTTACAAGATACATTTTTTTAAAAAAAGATAATTTGTTAATAGCTTTGAAGAATTGAAAATAATTTGTTTTTGTTATATATATATATATATAAATTAAGTATATAAAGACATTAAAAGAAAATACTTTTAAAGAGTTTTGTCAGAAAATATCTTGATATGAAATAATAAAGAAAGTAAAGCTTCAGAAATTTTATACACATGTCCGAATCGTATCACTAAGCTCATAGAAGCTTGGAGTAGATTCCTTATATCAAACATATCACATAAATGTGTACACAAGCTACCAAATCTTTAAAAATATATTTCTGAAATAGACATATAAGCAAATAAATTCTAGTGTTACCCGAGATTCGATCGATTTGAACTAGATTTCTTTTGTTTACATACATATATACATACATACATATATATATATATATATATATATATATATATATATATATATATATACATACATATATATATATATATATATATATATATATATATATATATATATATACATATAGTCGGATTGCATTAAAGAGATGTGCATTCCATTGTCGTCAATGATTTGTAGTGGACAACGTCAGTGTCGTGGGTGTGGAATGGACGACGTAAGCGCGGAATAAACTCGCGCCCAGCGGGATGCCGGAAATGGTTATTAGTTACTTGTTTATACAATGGCTACCGGCTGTCAACTGTTTGATTGCTGTAACCCGATTCTTTTGTTTGTATTCGTTTAGGACATTAGCCTCCGAGGCTAGTGTACTTAGAATTATATATGTCAATGAGGAACACCACACTGAATCAATGGATAATAGATTTATTGACTGATTGGGAGTATTAAAGAGTTCGAGGTTTAGAAATATGTACTGGAAAACAAACGAATCGCATTTCCGAAACGCCGATCATGTGTGTAACGTCCGTCAATGAGTGGAAAATATCAAAGAAAATGTATACCAGTTCATTCATGTGTTCCAACAACAGAGGAATGAAAGGCCGTTGTTGCGGTTTCCATTGAATCATTTTTTTTATAGAACTATACATCTGCAATTCAAAGATAATCTCATACATTATGAAAAGACTGAAAACCTATTTAAAATTCTCACAGCGATCAAACAATATCTGATATTCCTTAATGGTAATTAATCTCAGTCATATAACTACGTTAATTCAATAATTATAATTAATATTCATTTTAATCTATAGGGATGCACATTTATAAAAATTATATTAATATATCAAGTTGACAATATGACACACACACACATATATATATATATATAATACATTCAGACATTTCGAATCTACTACTGAATAAAACGGTTTTCTATTTTTGTCAGATTGAAAGATGTATTACTTTTATCTTCTACCCAGTTCCAATATATTTCCAAATACTATTCGAACGTTTATGAGCTTAATTGTCAACATGCCCTTAAATTTCAAATAACTGTTGAACTAGTAACAAGTATTTCGAAAAAGATAAATTCGATCTTTGATTGTCAGCTCTTGAACTTTTCAAATTTCCATCGTAGTTCATCATTTAATTATTATTCTTTTTTTAAAGCTTCATTACTGCAAAATTAACTAAATAAATAATTTACTGTATACGAATTTACTCTTGCAATTATTGATTTAAGGAAACTTTCTTCTGCATGTGTCTATATTTATATAAATAGAAAAAAATAATTTAATTTACTTTTCTCCTACTTGTGCTTGATAATAAAGTTTATCATACCGTTATATCAAATAAGTTTAAAATCATTATCAATTCAAATAATAATAATTCTTCTCTCTCTCTCTCTCTCTCTATATATATATATATATATATATATATAAATATAGATAGATAGATAGATATAAATATATGTTACCTATAAATGACATTTTAAGTAGGCCACAGTTAAAAAACTATGTACATACTGATGTCATCTTTTGTATATACTACGATTTTTTTGTTATACAAATATATTAATATAACGTATTGACATTCCGATTGTTGATAAAGTTGTTGAAAATGTAAATATAAATAGCTATTAATACAGCATCGCATACAATCGATCTATTAGATCATTGAATATATTAAATATAAATTGAAAATTATTTCGCAAACAGATTCTCTCTATCGACAATCTATTGATTCCTAGATACGACGCCCACTTTCAATTAAATTTTGATATATATATATATATATATATATATATATATATATATATATATATATATATACTTTATGTTTTAATAGTATGCCGTACTAGTTTTTTCCATTCATAGTTCGAGATATGAATCTGCAATAAAAATACAATGCTATCACCTTGAGATATTTTTTTTTAATTGTGATATTTAATTGATGGACTGGTTGCGATACTTTAATGATTGTAAATTTATTACAGAATCTGTGACGAAATTCAGTAATCGATAATTTATTAAACGGTTAGATATAATGTTATTTTTAATAGTTAAGATAAATTTAGCACGTACTTATAGCCGCATTTATACCATTTAACTGTACTACTTTAAATATACGAATAAACTATTATATTATCATTAGATCAGACGTTCATCCTTAAGATATTTTTTTTAAAAGCCAGATTTATCTCACGGACAAGAAGTCGCTCATTCGTGTATTAGATCAATCTGTTCTTAACTAATTTTCGTAATTATAAATCATGATCTTAAACAAACAATCAAAATATGTTGTATTAAATGATTTCCATTAATTTTATTCAAAAATAAGGTAGTGTTTTTTAAAAAAAACTTGAAATATAGTTGCTTGAAGGATAAATACACTTATGAGACACTGAATTAATTTATTTGTTGTTAAATACTAAAAGTTCTCAAAAGTTCTCTCTTCAAGTTTTGACAAGTTGACAAATGAGTTGTTTCAATTATCATACAGTAATTTTAATAATATTTTTATTAAATAAAAAATGTTATTATATCTAATAAAATTAAAATCAGCTTTCTTTTAATCATTTTTGATCAAAATAATTACTGTGCCTCTAACTATTGTAAATAATTGGATTAAATTAAATGGAAATCAGAAAATAGATCTTGTGGCCGTTTAAAAAATGTGTAATTTCGCTAAAAACTATTAACTCAGCTATAAGAAAAATAATCATTTCATAAACTAATAGCCAACACTGATTGAGATCGAATCTACTGAAATAATCTCCACCCTTATGTCCAAAATTTTTTTTTTCACAAAAATATGCATATATTATTAAACCACAAATTTCTCTTATTGAGAATCTAAAAAAAAATAAAAAGATATTATGTATTGAAGTTTCCTCTTTAAAATTAAACTGTCTTACCGATATACAAAATTAATCACTCACATTTAATCCAATTTAAATCGTATTACCTTTACAAGACGTTACATGTGTTTTAACTTAAGACGCTGTTTCAATATTTTAAGCCTCTTTGTTTCGAACTTTAAACTTATCACACATCTAATACGAGACGAAAATTATGATGACTTCTTAAACCACGTCGAGTCAGACAAATCGTTAGAAAAATACATTTAAACCTTTCATAAATTCTGTTCTTATAATTCGTATTTTATGCATCTGCTGTCTTAATTACAAAAATTAGTAGAACGCGTGTGATAATTCACATGAATACAGTTTTGTCACAGTCATTATATTGAATTTGTTCTTATTAAGCTATACAAATTGCACTAATTATCTTGTGCGTCGTTTATCTTACGTCAACGACAAACAAATAAGAAGGTCCGATCTCTCCGACGCACTCAAATAAAAAATGTATACGTGTACATTTATAAATGTATTTTTAAAATGAAACGATTCGCAGAGAAATACAGAAATTGATGTAGACAGTAATAAGTATAACGGGGATAATATTCAAAAAAAATTCGTATCATTATATTGATTCGACAATAAAAATTTAAGAATTACACTTTTTAGTTGTGAATTTATTTTAGACCGTTTAAAATTTCAGTACAATTTAGATATAAATTAAAATATACTTTTCAATATCCTATCGTGCATATCTAATGTATGTCTTTCTAAACGAAAATTCTTTTCGAAAATACGCAATCAATTCACCAGAATAATGATTTTCAATGATAATGAACGATTCTCTCTTTCTCTGAATAATCAAAATGGAAATGTCTTACGATGGCAAAACTGATATTAATCATTAATATTCTCCAGTAACATCGTAGCACGCGCCGTCATTTCTCATTTTACAATACTTATTTAAAACGAACGTGTTGATCAGACAGACATTAAACATAACGTGTACGCATGTATCTTCAGTTTAAATATGTTTTGAATTGCATGCATGTAAACACTTAGTTGAGATATTAATGCGAGTGTAGGTGTCTATGACGGAATTGCAGTTGATTTACAGCTCAGATACATACATCCCAGTCAGTTGTCCCTATTTATAATTCTGGCGTCATGTATGCAGGATAACCGGCCAGATTGCATTCAATAAAAACGTCCAATGTGTTCAGCTTACGTGTTTTCGATCAATGACATTCTGCACCAGCAATGCGCACTTGTCAAAACATCACACTTTAAGATCAAAGATAAAGTTTTCTCTAAATGGAAGCATTTCAGAAATGCTACTTCTGATTTGTATATACTCATATATATATATATATATATATATATATATATATGATTCAACAATTACCAATCAAAAAAAAAACATTATTGTAAGAAACAAAACGTTATATCAATAATACTATTTATCAATCTATAAATATCTTAGTATTTTTCTTTAAAAATTACTTTTAAAATAAATTTATTCCAAGTCAAGTATATGACAATAAATACTGATAGTTCTTGTTTCTGATTTTTTTATAAAGTCAAATTAAAATGTTTGATAGATAAAATTTTACAACTTGCTCTCATCTTTAGATCTTGTGTTTTTTTCCCTTGAAACTATTTCTCCTTTTATTATCATTCGTTTAAATTGCAGTCTTCAATTGAATATATTGTAAGTTAACTCTAATACATCTATCTGATTCAAGAAAAGGTATTAATTACTTTTAAACATTTTGATAGAGAAGAAAAGATCTGTTATCTTGTCTTTATATACTTTTGTGTTATTCTATGAGTCTTACTTGTATAGCTTAATATTCCTGCAATAACAAACTGTCGTTTCAACTCTATTTAGAATATGTTTTTGAAGTACATACGAGAAAGTATTCTAATGGAAATATTCTTATCAAAGTATAATAGAAAGAAATTACAAATAGGTACACGTTTTTCAATATTTAATCGTTTTACTTTTCATAGTTCTAGATAATAATTTTTTTTATTTTTTTTTAATAAACACAGCGTTATGAAAAATATAAATATAATATTTATCACATGATTAACATGTTAGTAAGAAATGTATATAAAAAGTATATACATACTTATAATGTTAAATATATACATACTGTATAAATAAAGTAAATGTTAACTTATTTTTACATATGATCATGAATTCTCTCTCGTGATAAGCTGTTGTAAACCTGTGGTATCGAACTAGAGTTATTAGACGTGTTCGCTCGCGATTCTCTGTTTGATTTTCTGCTCTACATTCCTGCTAATCACTGATACTGCATTTTAGTGAACTTGTAGATACAAACAGATTCGTATCAAGTCTTATATCATCTCCCCCACGGATGATCATGTGTTTTTAGAAACAATCAAACAATACGTTCACCCTCTCCCTCAGCCCTAGTTGCTTTAAATTCATATTTATAAAACAAATTATATTTTGAATACTATTAATGTTCTTTGATGCACTGGATAATAAAACTGACATTTTATTTATAATTATACGGGCCTATCTGTGCTATCTCATTTAAAAATACATTTACAATACAACTTCTATTATCAAAATACAAATTGTTCTATAAATGTACTTTTGAAACAGGTAGGATTAAGAAGCCCGTACGGGAGGACATATAAGACCAGCCATCCGAATCTGCACACCGATTGACCTAGGCTCGAACCCGCAAGTTCACGAAAATACAGTACCCAGACAGAAACACCTAACTAAACATGTATACATGAATATCTGTATAAGTATGTACACATATATATATATATATATATATATATATATATATATATATATATATATATTGGAAAATATTTATTTCGCATGCGTACACAGGTTAATATTTAACTAATTAATGAACTTTGAGTATTTGAAAACAAGTAAATTAATTCAAGGTTTCATAACTGTATTCATCCTTCAAATGACTATATTTCAAGGTTTTTTTCATCCGCCAGATTATTTTTTCATACTATCATGAAAGCTCACGGATATCAGATACTTAAATAGAACTTTATATATTTCCTTGACAAAAGAAAAAAAAAAGAAAACAGAAACAATTAATTAAAGAAACATGTTCAACTTCTTAACAGAATTAAGATGTCCCATTAGATTATTGAAATAAATTATTATTCACGGAACAAATCTTGATAGTGGATGAAAAAAACATTGAGACTAAAACAACGACAGTGTTGAAAAAAGTCTGCAGCGCAGCTCGACTATTAAAACGGAATATTATGAATCATAACATCAATTAAACAGTTATTTGTAACATACAGTAACGTTTCCCCGACTCTAACAAATTCATATTGCAAAGTTTATTTCATTCGTTGGTTTTGGCACTACAATTAATTATTTTTTATGATGCATATCGTAACTAAGTGGGTCACGGTCAAGTCGAGGGACGTAAAAATTGACGCATTTAAATGCAGGACATTCTCTTAAATTAACTACCAGGTCATGACATCACATAATTTATACAACAATAGTACAATCCGTAAGCTTGCACTGAAGCATGATACGTATATTAAGTAAGAACGAGATAAATATAGAAGGAAAAGTCTATAAAATATGATCTCCATTTATAAGTCTTTTTATCTGGTCAACATTCGTATAGTATACAAAAAGAGAATGATAAAATATTTTTTTTTTACAATGACTCGTAAATTCTCCTCTTTGACAATTAACAAATATAATAAATTTGAAGGAATTTTAATAATAAATCAAATATCGTCATTATTTATATAAAAATAACAGTTATATATATATATATATATATATATATATATATATATGATCAAATTTAATCTAATTTATTTGTATGCACTGATTATCATATAAAATAACAATTATGGTATAGAATCATTGTATAGTATATGAATATTTTATGAACTATAAAATAAACATATTTAAAATAGTGTTAAATATCATGCGTTTAATTTACAGCGTCGTAAAATTATTTTCGATTTAAAAATGAATTAAAATCTTTTATGGTATATCTGATTTTATTAGGACGTGCTGGTACGATTTCTAATATATGATGGCAGGATTTTTAATTCAGTACGGAAAAAAATCTGATTAAAATTTTATAAAATATCGTTATACTCTGTTAATCATTTTATGCTAATTCTTGCAGATAATGTACAATATCTTCTATGATCGATTTCAAGTTTTCGCATCTTCAGGTAGATCTTAAGATTAAGATCTACTGATGATGATGAAATTCGAAACTGGTCTCGCCTGTGATCGACAAGGTTCGTAATTGAATAATATAATGAATTCTATTCGATTCTAATCAATATTTTGATCCATTCTCAGGAATACTATTTGTTGGTGAATATAAAAATTACAAAAGATTCTATTTAATAGAGTAATATTTTAATTCCTTGTATTTAATGTAACAATCGTTTCCACAGGTCAAATCTAATTATTTTAATTATAATTTTAGTACGTTTATTAGTGACGTGAGAGATTTTCAAATACATATAATTAAAAAAAATCGTCACATAGATAAACTGTATCTTTAAAATAATATCCTTAATTTTAAATTCGTTAAAGGATAAATGATAAGTTATGAAGATGAAAAAAAGGTGTATGAGAGTTCACATAAAAATAAAAAGATATATAATCATTGACTGAAGAAAAAAAATCATACCTGACTGAGTATAAAAACATTCAGCATACACACACACACACACACATCCGTATACTGAAACATGAATTTACAAAACAGGCACATGTTCTAGTTATAAAAGAAAATTGATATAAAGTACATACTTTCAAGGTAATATCTGACTTTCATTACTGGGTACATATACTTCTTTTTCCGAACATTATACTTTAATGACTTATACTTAATAATGGTAATTTAAATTAAATTGTTTATAAACAGCAAGAAAACAATTTTAAACCGAGTAAGGAAAAGCAACACTTAAATTCGAACAAATTGCGTATTGAATACTGGATTACAAACCATACTCTGCACCCACAACGTTAATATATCACCTCTAGGTTAGTAATAATCTGATAACCTTCGAATAAATTGGTAGATCTTTCGAAGGATCATCAATGATGAGAAATTATACATTTTCAAACTCATTATTTATATATATATATATATATATATATATATATATATATATATATATATTTGAAAATCAGTCGAAATATTTTTAAAAAATATATGTGAAAGTCTCATTTAGTTCTCAAAAATTGTAACACAGATATTTAAAAATATTTTGTCTTGTCAGATGGTTAAATTTGAATAAACAAAACATTTAACATAAAACTAGATACCCATACATCTAATATAAGTAAGAGTAGCTCTTGTATAATAATCTGTTAATAAATAATAATAGTAATAATTAATGTTTATTTACTTAACCTTATCTGACATGATTTCACAACACTGCCAAACTTCAAATAAAGAAATCCACTTAATTACAAGTTATACCTCTGACTTAATTAACTTCATTTATCAAAAATTGACCTTTGAAAAGAACAATACTGCTTTTTAACACCTTATTTACACAAGACGTTATTATTTATTAATATGTCTGGTTATAGATACAGCCCCGGAATGGATTTCTGTAAAAAGTCCCTAGAGCAACCGATGATTTTTGTAATAGGAACTATGATTATATATTGCAGAATCCTGCCTCACAGTATCGTTCGTTGTGAAGCCGTTCACTGCCTTTGGTTACTCGTATGTCACGGTAATGAGCTAAAGAGCAGTGATCACAGTGATTGGCCATAAGTGAAACAGTCATTCGGTCTTATCTGAATTATACATCGATATACACTATATATCATACACATATTTACATAAATTGCAATTAAAGTAGTGCTGATTCCTATAAAAATGTTGCAGTTATTTAGAATATACATATATGTATATATATATATATATATATATAGTATACCAAAGGATCAAATCCATGAAATTATTTTTTATTTTCTAAAATAAAATGAACTTATTTCCACATCTGAATAATAACCGCTATTAAAAATAGTAATACACCAATTTATTGTAATCTCTTCATTCTTTACAAGTCAACTTTTAAAAAACGACAATTTAAACCGAATAAGAAGTAGAGAAAATTTGAAAAAAATATCTGAAAATCAATCTTAATATTTTTATGTCCTTAATAGAGATTTCAATAAAGTTTAAGTGGTCAGATGAACAGCTAGTACTGATTTAAGTTGAGAAATTTATTAGAAATGTATGTATGCGTTTCGTATATTTACTTTTTAAACTCTTCTTCATAGAAATTTCTTTAAAACAATTCTAACATTTCCAGTAATACAAGAATGAGTTGAATAAAAATGTATTCCCATTTAGTGTATACATACGTGTTACTTCAAGAAATTTCACATTTATAAATCAAATGCATTAAAAAAAAGAAATTGGAATAATTTTTAATAGTTTAAAAAGTATTGATTTCTATTACAGTATTGAAATGTGAAAATTCAATAAATTAAATTTAATAAATAAATATATATATATATATATATATATATATATAATATCTTTATAATTATTATTGCAATGTAAATCCAAATTAAGCAAAGTGAAGAAATATAAAAAGACTTGACAAGCTATTTATAAACATAAATGAAAATCATTATATCCGTATAAATTGATAAATTAAACGATTAATCGAATCTTGCATCGAAACTTTATAAATTTAAATCAGTATAATGTGACATTTAATCGTTGTTACTATTGAACAATACTATACCGGAATTTAAATATAAAAATACTTTTAAACGACGAATGTTATTATAAAATGTTTGATTTAATCGTAAATAAAGTACAGTATTTATTTATTATCTGAAAAAATATAATTTATATACTTTTTAGAAGTCTAATGCACTTGCGTACAAACAAAATCAAAATATTGAAAAAAAATCTAAGAAAAAAACATGTTATCTTTTAAAAATTCACAATTATAATTCATATTTCCAGGCTATAAATTATGATACGTTTAATTAAAGTTTCAATGCCGATACAGACGTTCTAATTAAGTAAATATAAATATTATATTAGAAGTCATTATGCGAGGAAAGACACCAGTTTGAAAAATAATTCCTTTATAACATATTCGATTTGAATATAGACCCCATTTATCAAAACCGAACATGTACGAAATATTAATATTAATTGCTGTATTATTTTTGATTTATTTCTTGGATCTTTGAGTCAACCAACCAGATCCTAATCCGTTCGTATTTTGTTGCAAATAAAGGCGAAACTCGATATGTTAAAACTTCTTCGTCGTTTTAATAGCTCTTATCTGATATTTCATGTTAAGTATGTATATACATTTTTTTTACAGAGATATACGATCATAGTAATTAAGATATTCTAAGACGAAATTTCCATATTTCGACATAATCTTGTAACAATATCTACAATGTTTATGGCTACTGTTGCAAATTATCGTTTCGGTTTTGCTCCGGGTCTTTTGATATGTTTTGATTACGAATATATATGTTCACCTTGATCGCTATTAATTCCCATCGTCGATTTGATTTCAAAGTTTTATTTTTCACATGCTTTTTCGCATTCGTTTACACACACACTTTTAATATCTGTACGAGCGCAGCGATCCGTGTGTGTGTGTGTATAGGGAAAGGAATCCGACGATAACAAATGTATTTAAGAACACAATTAATCATTTTCTAAAGAAATACGTACTCTCGCCGGTTTGAAACAATAAATATTCGGACAATTTTCGAATAAATGCAATTTATTATAATGAAACAAATTACGGGGTCAGTTTTATTGAACTTGTTCGTATACAATCATTTATATCTGCCCGTACAACAGGTAATGTTGCAATACCAATTTCAAACGCACACACACACACACGTTATACATGCGCATATATATTACAACGATAATGTTCACGGTGTTCGTATAATACAACGATCTCTGTCTAAATATCCAATGAAATCTGGAATTAAATTCCGATTGTCGGCACAACTCACAGTCAATTAGAAACACCACATATTTAAATGAGGCGCATATGGCGCCAGTTGACCTGCACGTCCCCGCGGTGACTTGTAAAACTCGATACGAACTTCGTTTAAATCTCACTGAACACGATTGCCGTAATAGTCATAACCCGTGACGGTTATTGCTTACTAATTATCTCCGTCGGACAGTATTTATTTAATATTGTGATTAGTTTTACATTTTTACACAGATTAACTCTGCGCGGTCGCAATCAAATATGTTAATCGACCACTTCGTATTAAAATTGATTATTGGATACATTTTACCTGTCGATTCATCAATGCAATTAGTTTGGATTAAGTTATTAACAAAATGGTAAATACATTATTATGTATAACTTTATATATCCAGTCAATAATTTATAACAAACGGAGAATACATTTATGGAGTAGATAATTAAGTTCGCGTTATACTGAGTGTTAAAATAGTTATTTTACAGTGGATCGACGCGTTTTATCATTTCCTCCTCATCCGTATATATTTTACTTTATTATTTATCTCTTACAATAAAAATAAACATAAATTTCGTTTTAAATACCTACACCTATTTTTTATATCTCGAAAAATATCGTAAAGTATTACAAAACAGGTTGATTGTAAACATATAGGTGTCTCAAAAAATATACATATTAACATTTTAATAAAAATATCTATTGGAAAAGTGACATTTTACGAGTTTGTCCGTTTTATCTTATTATATTTTATTTACGGGATTATAAATCTATCAAATTCAAATTAGAAACAACATTTTTCAACACATACACACACACACACCTGTTCAATTATTAAATGATATTAAACCGCTGTTTCTTTAATTGAAAAATGAACAATTAACTGACATATTTTAATAAATGTAAATCGTTATAATCAGATAAAAAATATATAAATATAAAAAATGACCGAATTAAATCATATGAAATTTTAAGGCGCAAGTATGGTTCATATCTCTTGTGAGTTTATTCTTTTATCTATTAAGTAAACATTTTAAGTTAAGTTTAATAAAATTAAAGTCAACGTTGATAGAACAACTAATCAATCTTAGTACACCAATTTGTTGTACCTTGTTATGAATCTTACAAAACAGATTTCATTTATTAACACCTGTATAACACACACACACATATATATATATATATATAAAATTTGAATTAAAAGAAAATATTAAAAATTAATAATTTAACTATCAATGATTTATTAATGAAAAAAAATTGTTGTTTTTACTGAAGAAGTACTTGAGAAACACAATAAATATATCTAGATAAATCTATACTCCTTCAGATAGACATAATCAGTGAAATTTATAAATATTGAAAAAATCAAATCGGAATACAAGGAAATAATAAAAATAAATAAATATCAAATTTTGAAAGATATTTTCATTCTAGATATATATTTGTATAACTGCATTGTCATTGAATTAAAACGATCTCTTTGCTACAACATTGCACCTTTATATTCAATTTATACAAGCCATTCGATTGTATATTTTCAAATACTCGATATTAAAGTTACAACGATCATATTTTATACAGTGTTATCAATTTATAAATCTCATAAACGTCATGGAACGTACAATCCTGTGCCCATACCTCACACCGAAAACAATGAAATTCACGACAACAGTGTGGAAAAATATTATCAGAAAAACACATAATTCACACAATTGTCGATACGATCTTATCACACGGTCGACATTAACAAGTGCCTAACACAAGTTAACTAGTGGTATTCAAGATACTTGCCGAGATCATGTGATACAACCGTAGATAATGCGTTCTTGCTAAAGGACTCCGTTATCATGCCACCATCTTGTCATAATTGGGGATAGGGATATGACGATGGCGGCGATTCAATTGACCAATCTTGGCGTCATCGGATCTCTCGCGCTGTTCTTCTCCTCAAGGTAGACCACACCAGTGACGTTTGTTCTCTTGTGTATCTTTTTTTATAATGTAAATTGCTTTATGTGACTACCCTTAAAGGTGCTCTTTTCCTTTTTGATGTTACGGTTTAATTGGTACGATCTGATAATAAATTACTTTATATTCTAATCAAACTAATTACTTTTTAACAATGAAACCTTATTAAAAAATAACAAAATGTATCACTTCGGCTGAATAATAGCCGTTTTCTATATAAACTTATAAAAAAGTACTTCTTCATCTTTAATTATTCAATTAATATTCAAATTTAAAAATACAAAACACGAATAAGTGCACAAAAGAAATTTTCAATGCACACAAAATGTCACGTAGAATGGAAACTTGTTAATTTAAATTCTGTTTCCATGTACCAATACTTTCTAATATATTTTTTTATTTATAATTGAACATCTGTTTATAATGATTTTAAAAAAAATTATATTATTTTTATAAAGATGATTAATTTAGTCTAAAAATTGTTTCACTTCAAAATATCAAGAATATAAAATATATATATTCAAAGTATGATTTTTTACATCTTTATTTGTTAACTTTTTAATGATTTCAAAATAAAATTTATATTATTTTCTATCAAGAAGTAAATTGTTTTTATAGTGGAAGACGGTATACACCACAGCTAAATTAATTATAGAGTAAGGATAAGATATTTTTAGTTTTATAAGAAAACAATTATTATTAAATAAAAATAAAGTGTGTTAAATGAAGTCGTTTGCTTGAAAGCCATTTTTATAAAAAAAATATTGCAAGTGTTATGATGATGAAATGGACATCGAAATGTAAAGAAACAAAAATTAAAATGAACAATAACCAACTATTGCATCTTTTTATAAGATCTAATCGTATGGTTTTTAGTCTACACTATCAATTAATTCCTAATATAAAACCAAACACAATTAAATCTTGCATATCAATAATAATAGACACATATTTATATGGTTGTTTAATTATATTTTAATTATAATTTTTTTTTCAATCCTAGGTGTAAATCAAATTATCTATGTCTAAACATGTTACTAAAAAAAACTCAAACAATTCCTGACGGAGTATATATATATATATATATATGCAATTATTTATTTTCCGTATTTTCAAATAAAAAAAAAAGTCGAAAAAGAAACAAGACCAGTAATAGATTCGCCACATACTGTTACAAGAACAATTTATCTTATAGAATGTACATTTATTAATTACTACATCTGGATTCATTAATTAATTACATTGGCTATAGATACATTAGTGTGGATAATATATTAGATTCGTTTGATAAATGCGTTCGTATTGTTCGAGTATATAATTTCGATTGTGATAATAAAAATAATGCAATAAATATTATATTAATTCCTTTAATGTTTAATTGGAAATATATTTAATATATATATATATATATATATATAGTACTATAAAGAAAGTTATTGGTTTGTGAAACGTAATTTGAGAACAATACAAAAATCCCTCAGAGGAAATTTACTGAAAAATTGCAATCCTTTATCACAGTCAAAGAAGTTGAAATCGATTTTATTTTTTTCTTGTTATAAGACAAAACATAATATTCAATTTTTATAAAAATATGTTTACTTTTTTATCTGAAACTATTTTGTTAATATATCGATTTTATACAGATGACATTTCTAAAAGATCTATTTCTAGAAATTGAATCGATTTGATCAATTTACTAATTGATTAGAAAGTAGTAATTAATACACCAAAAATTGTACTTCGTACATATCTTATATGAATTAAATCCGCAATTTTATGACAAATTAATATATAAACTTACCAGACGATTCTTTATGTTATTATAATAGAACCGAAACAGGTCGAACGAGGCGTTAACAATAATGACCGTTATTATTTATAAAAATGTTAAAAATGAAAAGATAAAAAAACAAGCTGTAAATAATTTGAATATTATTTATATAAGTATTTATTTGATATAACTGAATATGAAATAAAATAAGCTAGACTACTGAAAGTCTTACATTAAATTTAATCTGTTAGAAAAATATAAATTAAATAAGTAATATTCTAATTGTTATACAAATTTCCTTTTTTCTTTTCAATAAAGTATTACTGACAGTACTCGTTCTTAATTTATTTACTTTATTTTTTACATGTCACATCTACATGTATTCTTATAATAATTGTTATTATATTATCTCGATTTATAATTTATATGTATTTATTTATATAAAAGAAAGACATGTAATCTTCTTATCATATTTCTATAAACCGCTATATTTCTTGCCTCGATTTTTGTTTTCCAATATCTTCAGATGGTCTTGAATGAGTTTCAAGATTTGAAATTTCAAAAAAACAACTCGTTTAAGATAATCTGATGATGGTGGAAATATCAAAACAAAGAAAAATAAGCAAGAAAAATAAAGATTCTTAGAAACATAGTATCAAATATATCTAGAGAAAAATCAATCCCTCGAAACTATTTCTCGATATTTAATAATTAAAACTATAATTTAATGAAAAAAAAAACATACACTTTTTAATCAGAGACAATATTATAAATTTACCTGACCGACTATCTATCTATCGACTGTGTGTGTTTCAGCATTAGAGATTTTTCACGCGCATATTTATATTTAAATCTGTACACACCTATTTATTAATAATCTTCTGTTTTATTTTTAAACTTGTGTTCGAATCGTTACAGCAATTTCAACCTATTTTTAAATCGGATTACACATGCAGAAATATGTGATTTATATACAAAAGTTACGAATAAATCAGTTGTGTTGGTCGTTCTGCTACAAATTTTTCTATTAATCTACGTCAGTCTCTCAAATATGCACGTGGGCGTTATAATATTGATCTTAACGTGACTTGTTTGTTATTTTTAAAAATATGTACTTATAATTACATAATCGCACTGTTAAATAATATCATACAATATGTATATTTTTATTTCTATACTTTTTTTTAAATTTAATTCACTAATTTATGTTCTAGTGTTTTCAGAAAATTTATACAACTTATAACAAAAATTCAACATTTAGGTTCAAAATTACAGATGATTTTTTGAGTTGTCCTCATTATCACCTTATCCTCTTCCGCTTAATTTAAAATTCAAAAACGCACTTGTACTCATTCTCTACTTGAATATAAATCTAACATGGATGAAAAATAACGTCGGTTAGACGGTAATCTCTTCATTTTATCATGGAATTAAAACATGCAGACGGACTGATATCTGTTACAAAATCCAAGATTGTCATAACATCTCAAATTTATAATATACTGATGACGTACTGTCATATATCTTCAACTAAATAAGGAATATCATATAAGTAATGTATTTTTACTATTTTACTACAGCCTATTAGCCTACTACAGCCTTATATTACTGCAGCCTGAATAAATGAATAAGTAAATATTCAATCATTGAATATTGAAACTAATTCAAAATAATTTACACAGACCAGTTTTTGTCATGATGACAAAAATATTACGGTAATAGAGATAGTATTTCATAAAAAAATATTAGACTTGAATCGTGGATTAGAAATTAATTGAATTACATAGAACTTTGATGTTATATACACTGCAATCAGATCTACTTTTGAAAAAGAATTACTCGACTCGACAAAACAGATTTACTGTAACTTTTTAAAAACCCAACGATCAAGATTTATATCGAGTTGTACCGCATTTACAAGTACACAAAGATAACAAAAGATTAATCTTATGGGTACGTCAATTCAGTGTATACATTTCTCGGCCATTGTAATCGTACAATGAGCTTCCACTGACTTATGTTTGGATACGAGTGTCTGTACAATCGAACACTTTCATGAAACGTCAAACAAACGCACAACGTCTGTATCAGTCGAGCTTTCTTATTGTACATGTGCAATTAAATAACCAAATGTATGAGTAGAGAGATATTCATTGCACAAGCAAGCGACGGACGGACAGGCCTATTTCGAGATATTATGTCACACGAGTCACCATCTCATACATTATGCACTTATAACGTATACGGATCTGTCACGAAGGGAACGCGATGGATCATATTTTGATTAAAAAGTGATTGGCATACAACGAGAGTCGCGCGTGTGGTCTCCAAAAAGGCGCAGACGCGCCGCTGTGACGTAAGTGGCATGTAGTGCAATTGTGCGGGTCAAGCAGGGTCATACAGCGATCCAGAACGACATGGTGCTTCACACATATATCAATATTGACATATAATTATGATAAATCAATATTGAACAGAATCGAAACAATTCATTGACAAAACCTTAATGCATACTTAGCATAGATTTTTTTCAACAGCGACGAACATATCGATGTCACAACAGAACGAAAGTAATCCGGAATAAATTCAGGCGATAAATTTTATAAAAGTACACGATTGATTTTCGTTTTTTATACAGTTAAAAAGAATTAACATTTTTGAAAATAGTTGCACTAATTCAAATACTTTGCATTGCTGTTTCAGTTCTATAAATCAACATCTTTGATAGTTACTAGCAATATTTATATTTTTACATCTCATAAATGTAAAATACTATCATCAGTTTTCAATTTGTACCGAACTTAACATAAAATCTAAGCTATAAAAGAAAACAGTACAAAAATGAAAGATTACTCTAAAAGTATCACCTGTAGAAACGTTATTTAAAAATAAAAATCTATTCACTAATTTACCTGTTATAAATTTGATCACGATTCAAAACATTAAAAACAAATTGAAAAATATGCTTTCATTTCCAATAATCACTATTATGTTTCTACGTTATTAAAATGATATAAATAAGTGTAATAAAATCTAATGAAAAACATAGAAAAGCAAAAGCTCTTTTAATAAAGCGAATGTTCTTATTCTACAGTATAACTAATAAATAACAGATTGTTAATTTTTTTATAAAACAGATTAATAATGTGTATTAATTGAAACTTTTTAAATTATTAATAAAAATGTACTCACAAGAAATAATTTAAAATCTTATTTCTTTCTTTTTGTGTATAAAATATAAATACAATATAGTTTTACGAAATGAAACTACTGTTTGTATATATACATATATATATATATATAGGACAATGTTATTTTTCTCAATATTGCTACGTTATTGCCTGACCCGGTTTTTCTAAAAGATGTACAATTTTTAATAAAATTCTGAACAGATCATTTCAAAGAATTGAATTTATATTGAAAATATTTTCATAAATAAGCATATACATGTATATATATATATACATATATATATATATATA
Source organism: Acanthacorydalis orientalis (assembly GCA_034766995.1). Taxonomy (NCBI): domain Eukaryota; kingdom Metazoa; phylum Arthropoda; class Insecta; order Megaloptera; family Corydalidae; genus Acanthacorydalis; species Acanthacorydalis orientalis. Next base: position 27,644,114 of record CM068323.1, read on the forward strand.
TATATATATATATATATATATATATATATATATACACATATATATATATACACATATGTGTGTGTACGCTCTAAATCATTTTGCGTAATCAGTTAATTTGCTTAATAATGTCGTACAAAAAGCACCTCATTAATTATATAAAGAATGTTATCAATATAAATGCAATTCATTCCGATGCATAAATTGAGTTGAAATTTAACCTATCTAAAAATAAGTATGTAACAATTAAGATTTTTTTTTGCTTGAAGACTTACGAAATCAGTAATTGAGGTCGTGTAGATGAACGATGATATTACAGAATTTTCAATTGAAACAATGGAAAGATCAAACGCCTTTCTTTATGCTTAGTTAAATGAAACTAAAAAAATCAATGTTTGTATACAATGATGATGATGTTATAAATTTATAGCAGTTCAGAAAAAGAACAATACAATTATGAATGTGTTCTGTTCATTAAAATAGCCTGTGTAGGAATATCGGAGTACTTTTAAAAATATCGTTGAAAATCCAAAAAATGTTTTTTTTCTGTATAGATCGGATCTAATAGAGATAACAGATTTCATGCGAAAAACAAAGTTTCGAATAAGAATTATGCAATATTCGAATCGATATTCAATTTTTGGTCAATTTTATGTTCAGTTCTAAACTTATTCCGACCACAAAAAATATTTTCTAGGGGTTTAAAATTAATTTAATGCTTGTTACACGTCTTTATGTTCATAAAATATTTAATTCGTGGTAAAAAAATGAACATTGATTCCCAAAAATTTTTCGGCTAAAATCCAAGGGGTATTTTTTGACCAAAAATCGAAAGTCTGAAAACTGAATTTTTTTCTGCATAGATCGAATCTAATAGACATAACAAATATGTTTCACATAAAAATCGAAGCATGGAATGAGAATTGTGCAATATTTTAGTCGATATTCAATTTTTGGTCAATTTTATGTTCAGTTATAAACTTATTCCGACCACAAAAATATTTTCTACGGCTTTAAAATTGGTTTAATACTTGTTTTAAGTCTTTGTGTTCATTAAAGGTCGGACTTGATGTAAAAAAAATGAAAATTGATTTCTGAAAAAGCTTGGGATAAGGATTATGCGAAATTTGAATGATATTCAGTTTTATGCTCAGTTCTAAGCTTATTCCGACCATAAAAATACTTTCTAAGGGTTTAAAATTGGTTTAATACTTATTTCACGTCTTTATATTCATAAAAGATCACGTTCGTGGTAAAAAAACGAAAATCGAGTTCGAAAAATTTTTCGGCCAAAATCCAAGGGGTATACCTTGACGTTTTTTTGGACCGAAAATCGAAAATCTAATAACTGAACTTTTTTCAATACAGATCGAATCTGTTAGACATAACAAATAGGTTTCATGCGAAAAACGAAGCTTGGGATGAGAATTGTGCGATATTTCAATCGATATTCAATTTTATGTTCAGTTCTAAGCTTATTCCGACCACAAAAAAATACAATCTAGGGGTTCTCACTAAAAACTTCTATAACATTCTAAATAATTTTCGTCGAAACTCTATCTGGAAATTTATTACATCAAGAAAATGCGACTATTTCAATTGAAACGAAATGAAAGCTTTTCATAACAGAAAATTCGCAAGAGATTAACCGATTGATAAAGTGATGATTGAATGAAAAATGTAATTGATAAAAAAGTAAACAAATCTAGCAAATGCTTATTAAGATTCAATACGCAGCTTCTATCTGAATATTCGAAATGTATTCATACAGGAAACGGTGATCTACAGCGCAGCCTACATAACGCTGTGCGTATTTATCATTGATTATGATGTTGTCAGTTGAGTTACCGATATAATAACTGGAGTTATTTATAAAGTTTCTACTAGTCACTAGATGGCGATAGCAGCCAACCGAAATTCATTTCAATTTGTAGCGCGAACGATGATGTATTATCAAATAAAAATATACATATATATCATAATTATTTCCAAATATATTCTTATTTTAATAAGTATTTATTAAAAAAAATATTGTTATAAACAGATATGCTCTATAACACTTTATTTTTTTATAAAAAAAATAAAGTGTTATTTCGCACCTACATTAATCACTATATCATTTAATTGACATGCTGAAATATCTTTCAATTAGATTAATTATGTTTTATATTTAAACATTTACCTCTAAAGATGCTGTCTAGATAGAAATCTAATTAATAATTAACTTTATTTCAAACATGCGTTCTTGTATAAATAATTTTGTTGAATGTGGTAATAAAAATAATGTAAAAATATTATTCCTTTCATACTATTTACAAATTAATATTCATCGAAGATGATTATATTTAAAATATGACTGTTATCTTTAACAATAAATATCTGTTTCACAGCAAAGAATTGAAAATTATTCTCTAACGTTCAACAAAGATTCCCATTCTTTAAATAAACCCGTTCGCTCGATTCACACCTAATTACTGAACATTACCCTAAACCGATGTTTATACAACCGTACGAAAACAATCATGAGGCGATTAAGACTTCCAAGACTGCAATAACTCAACAATTCAACAAACTTTTCGCGTTCGTATCAAGCGAACCATAATTTTTATGCGTTCCGTGGATCGTTTCGAAAACAAACAGAAAACAAGTTCTGATTTATACGGAACGTACATCGAGTGAATAAATATTTGTTTTGTATTCGTATTAAAATCCAAATAAACTTACCATGCAACGACCCTCGACGCACACGCCACGGGTACCGGGGAGCGCCGCTTTTCCAAGTGCTGTGAAAGGACGTCGACACGACGTCCCATCGTGTACTGTTTTATTTAATGTTGCATAGAACTCGTGACCTATTGCGCGACAGTTCAATTCGCATTCCGTTTTCGCTGAAAATAACGAAAGAAACGTGTGTGTGAAACAAATTATTATATATTTTGTATAATTTGATGATTGTAATAAAACGAATGGGATATTTATGGCGGCTGCTCTAAAAAATAGCATATTATCCTTAATATTTCCAATTTTAATAAATTAACAATTGTTGATTACAAAAAAAAATATTAAAAAATAAACTAATGGAATATAAAGCAGAAAATAACACTTTCAAGTACTTTAGAATAGTAACAACAATTTTAAAGAGTATTTACACGATTATTTTAAAACACAATTACTATTAAACAAATCAAAAAACAGGAAATTGTTTGTTTTGGGATTATAAAAGCCTATAAAAAATATCTGCAACTATTTTCATGTTTGAATATTGAACTGACATATTTTCTACATCCACATACTTGAAAAAAAGATTAAATAAGTATTAACAGATAACACAGTAACAGTTTTTGGATCTAATGAACGCATATTTATTCTTATGATTAAACTAAGAACCTCTCAAATACATAAGGAATAAAAAGAAAAATTAAATACAAGACTTACATTTCTAATCATTGTTTTTGCATTTCTTTGTTTTATTACAAGGATATTTAATGGTGGAATTAAAGATATTAATTGAAAATGTACGAATATATTTCAGTTCAATCTCTTTTGTGATCAAATAGTATTTATTTTCATATATAGTTATTGTATTTTAAAACTGTAATATTTTAAGAATAAAAACTTGTAATTACATATGATAAAATCATTTTGTGATAATTGAATTCTGATCACCTGTCTAGGAAACAAATAAATCATACGATGGTAGTTGCTGGTATATTTCTAAACAATCTAAACGATCTAAGCAAAAAAAAAAAAACACTATAATTTAGTTGATGTGTGAAATGTACACGGTGTTTGTAATAAAAAGAACCATATGGTTGTAGTTTGTTTTAGAATACAACGCCCACAATTCGAAAACAATATTTGATTCGCATTTTCCACTTCCGCGCATAATCTATCAAACTAGAAATTACACTATGCATATATACGTATTTTGAATGATTCATTGAATCCAACAGGTCATAAATCAAATCCACATTACATGTCTACAATCGAATGTAATAAAAATCGACGCGAGAGGAAAAAAAACGAACATGAAATATTGATAATGACAGTGTAGAGCTGATCGAATCTTACATTCTAATTAATATCGACATGTTCATAGAAAAACAAATTGAATGTATTAGAAACATAAAACGGTTAGAATATTAAAAAAAATTACATGCAAAAACTCGTAGCAATTAGCTTATTATTTAAGAAGATTAAGAATTTCGAACACATTTCAGGTATGTGTGCACGTAATCCATAGTGAAATAATGATCTGATTTAACATAATCGGTCATAGATTATTAGCTTATAAACATTGAAAATCAATTAGCAACTGGTACAGTTTCAATAATAGTAATTCGTGTAAAAATAATGAGATCCGAGCGCTAACAAATTGACTACATACTTTTATACATTGTTTCAATATCGAAAATGTTTACTTGAAAATTGTGTGAAGAATATTTTTACCTGTCTTGTTCTAATTCTATTATTTTTATGAAATGAAAACCAGATCTGAATTTTCTAATGAAAACTGATTTTAAAACGAATCACATTATTCGATTTCAAATTCTCTCAATTGTTACTATTGTTAATATTTATAAGGACTTGACTTAAAATATTTTTATTTCTGCAATTACAACTTCGTCTACTTTAATTCTTTAAATTTGCATATTTATTACAATCTGTAATTTTTTTATTTATGTTTATATTAATTAAAAATATTATTTTTGTATATTGTTTCGAATCTATTTTTTTTAAAAAAAAAACGATTTAAATTAATTGCCAAAAAAATCTTGCTTTATATATATATAATAAAATAACAGTTGTCTGTATAATAAAACGGCTCTCAACTTTCACAATCGATCCGTGATTTGTGATTTCCAAACGAAGTTAGTTTAGTGAACCCAGAAGTTGTTCAAGGAGAATACAATTAGATGCGGATAAATCGTTTACAGATCTATTACAAATATGTAAATTTCTCTAGGAGTGGTGTATATAATAATAAAACTTAATTACATTTTACAATATAAATTACACTTTCAATTACACACATTATTATGAATGCGATGGAAAAAAGTGTATTCTGCGAAATTAAATCACTCTTTCAATTCACAAAATGTTAGTAATTAGGATACAATCAGTTTTCGATGAATCTACAAATACATATGTGAAAATCCAAATCCTGAACGAGCAAAAAGCACACAGGTCGTACAATTATCACTATTGGTTTATCGATTCTGTGTATTATAAAAAATATATTAAGTTAATGATTTTATTAATACATGAAAACAGCAGAATAAAAATATATTTTTTTTGTATAACTTTGTCTGGACTTGCTTATGTTATTACAAATGAGAAAAGTGTATTAAATTTTATTTTCAGGTCCTGATTTTAAATATATGTTCATCAATGATACATTACTGGTAATTATAATGCAAATCTTCAAGAAATCAGTGATTGGAACTCGTCGACGTACGTACAAATTGCTATTTACATAGATTTTTTTCCTAACTAACTCCATAAACACATATATGGTGATTCGATAACGACTACAATTTATCTCTTAAGTTGTATCATTACTTTCTTATTATAATATTCGATATTCTATCCACTGGGAAACAGATTTCAAAACAAGCCGATTATATCGTACATACCATGAATAAGTATTTAACTACTTCGCGAACGTATCATTTAATGATATGTATCGCCGAAATTACTGTCTGTGATATAATTCTCACCGTCCAGATTGTTTTATGGTAATTAACATACGAAGGTCGATTTTTGTGTAATTGATTTTTTTTTCAAGTTTTCGAACACCGTGCGCGAACGACGAAGTGGCGCGTCTCGTAGCTTCTGTTACAATGATGGGTGTGTGTGTGTGTCTTTAGTTATTGCATTTATCTATGTACTGTATCTACATTTATGTTAAAACGGGTCGCCTTCAGCGCAACGTTGTTAAATTTCGATAATTGTTTTCTTGTCGATTACTTACCATCGTAATACGGTTCCCAGGAAAACGATTTGCCTTTGAACGGTCTGGCATTGTACACTGTACATTGTTCGGCTCGAAAATCTTGTTGTCCTCCAGGACATTCCTGAAAACAATCAAGATAAATTACACTTTTGACATATATACATATATATATATAATCTATATTTAAAATAAGATTGGTGAATAGAGCGATGAATGAGAAATTATTTAGGAAAACGACAGAGTCTAAAAGTATAGGATACCTGAAGAAGAGAAAACTAATTCGGTACGACATGTTGAAGTAAAAATATTTGACATAAATGATTCTCGAAGGGAAAAAAAATTTAATATATAAGATAATTAAGGATCTCGAATGCAAAAAAGTCAAAAGTTAAAAATGAATATAGAATTAAAAGTTGAAGCAAATCGAATTGTTAATTAAATGTAGAAATTTTAATTTGTGTAGATTTATTTGGTTTTTAGCCAATAAATCGGTTTAATAGAAATGATATATTTAATACTAGCAAGTGGATTCATCAAATAACTTTAATTAAAAATAAAATCAGTGCTTGTTAAATTTTAAATTAAACTGGTTCAATATGAATTAATTTCAAATTATATGAAGATTTTTATTGAATGTACATTACAAGTTTAATAGCTATTCAAGAGGAAGATATGGTTTTAATAAAAATTAAAGCAAAATTATTTAAAATATAACGCATGTACATCTTTAAATTTTTCTCTTTAAATACAAAGTCGTTTCAATAACAATTCTCCCTTATCATAAATTATGAACGTTGTGTTCAACCTGTACCTCTTTAAAGAACTCATTATTTTCTGTCTGACACTACACAAAGAGAAAATACTCGATCATCTCTTTCTTAATAAAAATTCTAAACATGAAGCGTCAGTCATAATATTTTCAGTACTGATCATTTCACAAGCTTGCAGAGTGAGCAGATATTTGGTGCATCGTTCGAGCGATTCACTAATTCGTACGCATATGCGTAATTGAAGTTACCATAAAGAATCCGGAATCTGATAGGAGTGATAAGAAAAATGCGGATGTTACGTAAGATAAATTAACCGCTATCTCTTAGCCATTTATCAATTGTCATTGTGCGTACATAAGACATTTACAATGTCAACAATTAGAGTCTGTGACGAGGCCAGGGTCAGCCATATGGTTCAATCAAAGAGTATATTTTATTGTCTGCGGGTCACGGGTCACTTTGTCACCATGATTGGGATTGAGGAGCCTCTTTGACCTGATCTCGTTCTGTCTCACTCGTGAGCACTCTTCTGGAACTAATGCAATTACGTCATAGTTGGAACATATATATATATATATATATATATATATATATATATATATATATATATATATATATATATATATATGTATGTATATATATATATGTATGTATGTGAATGAAAGAATGGACAGACAACTATGTAAACATTTTTCGAAATATTCAATACAAATGGTTTATTTCCAAGTGATGAATATTTGAATAAGAAATATACTGATTTCGATTTCAGTTGAGAGCACTGTGATTTTTTTTCCAGATATGTCATATTTGGTATGTTGACTATAAGCGTTCTTTTCTATTCGATTTGAAAAATTAATGACAGGGGCGGGATTATCGGAATCATCTATCAAACTTTCTGCCACTGATCATTATATATATATATATATATATGGCTTTCAGTGTCATATACTTCGTACGGGCTAGTCCCTAATATCAACCACAATCTCGACACGATGACAAACACAATATATTATTGGCCTTTAGCATGTTTATTTTATTAAATTTATAGTTTTCTCTCCTTTATTCCGTATGTAGATTTATTTTTTTAAAAAAAAATCATGATAAACTGATCAATGATATTTTATAGACAATTTTATATATATATATATATATATATATATATATATATATATATAATTGTAAAAAAGACCACAGTACCAGTAATACATATTATGATATAAAAAAAATATTATCTTCGTTTAAAAACTTTTAAACTAGAAAACAATCTCTTAAATTAAACTCAGTGATTCCCTGTAGGCTTTCGACAAAAATAGTTTAATGACTTATTAAAATAATTCATTATTATTAATATAACTATAAATATGTAACAAAAAGACAACTTTATAAAACAAAAAATAATTTGAATAATAATAAATAATTTGTTATCTTGATTATAGATAGATAACAGTAATTATGAACTATTCTTGAAAACTATTCTATTAAAGTAGGAATATATATATATATATATATATATGAAATCATTTTCATATTTTAATACACGATTGAATCGAAGTTCATTAAATATTCTGCACAATATTTCTTAATGAAAAATGACATATACCATAAGTCTGAATTAGGATTTATAACAAATTGATCATCAAGAATCATAAAACAACCGAAAATGTTATGATCGGCGAATAAATATATTCCTGGCATTATGAACGAAAAATAAAAAAAAAATCAAACAACAAGAAAAAGACAGCAAGAACTACAAGAATATCGTGACGAAGAAGGATCAGAATAATCTCATATTCAGGCGAGTTTTTTTTGTATAAATTGATTTATAATCTTTTTTCATAACGTTAAGTTTTGATTTTGTTAACAACGCTGCTGAAAAACTCAATAGAAATTTTAAATTAATTTAACAGCAGGTATTTTACACGTGCCTCCTACCTAATCCATCTTAATATCTAATTCACTAATGTTATTATAATGATATTCGGTGTAGTTCACAAAAATATAGCGGACATTCGAAAATGGTAATTTTTCTTCCCATTCTTCAATACTTATATCGTATTCTCTGAAACGATTAATCACAACTAAGAGCATTAAATAGGAATTAATGAAAAATTTTTGTCCAGCGCGAATCAAGTTTTTTTCACCGCCTATTTATAGTTTAATTATTTAATAAAATAACTTGTATTTTTTAAACATATTTTTAATACAACGTATATAGAAAAGCACACCAAATGCAGTTGGATTTACAAGACTGAACGGTACATAAACAATATCATCATTAAAAAATAATTTATCAATAATAGCATTAATTTGTAAATCTCAAGAGTGTCGTAGATAAAATCTTAGATTATAATAGAAAAAAACACAATATAAACTTTAATCATTTCAATAACTTTACCATAATATAAATGCGTTGTTATTTGTCATACTTTAAGTAACGGTTTTTTTTTAAAAACATGAATGAATGTACAAAAGAATTTATAAACGACAATAATATATACGAGCTTACGTACATAATGTATTACATTTTTTTTGTGTTGTCTTGCAATTTTTTTAAAGAGATTCGCGTAAGATATACGTGACAAAGAAAAACTGTAAATCTACATGGTATTTTTTTTGTTCACAAACTATCATTTATTCAAAAAAATATTGTTTTTCTTGTTAAAGTAAAATTAGTTATTTGTCAGAAATACAAAAATGAATATACTTAATTTTCAATTATTTTGTTTATATATATATATATATATATATACACATAAACTTTTATAACCAGCTCCTTTTACGGATATAACAAATAAACTGAATCTTAACAAGTCAATTTTTGTTAAATAGATTGCTATATTTCAAAATTAAAACTACATAAAAAGCTATTCAAAGTACTAGCTTTAAAAGGATGTCTTTATTATTATTATTTTCATTAAAACTGAAGTCCTGTAAATCTTCTAAATGTCATAATATATTTCTGGCACTGTACCTTAACTAATTTTCACAAATGAATTGCTTTCTTACCACACAAATTTTAAGATTATAATAATTTTTTTTGGTTTGTGGACTGGGGAAAGAATTCATTTACGAAAAGCTGTAAAAATGTTTTTATATAATAATTCTGTCATTACAGCAATGAATTATAATTGAATTTAAATCTATTTTTTTTAATTATAAGCTGTTATTGTAGCTGTTCAAAATACTAGCTTTAAAAGGATATCTATTATTATTTTTATTAAAATCAAGGTCTTGAAACTCTTCTAAATGTCATAATACATTTCTGGTACTGTAGCTTAACTAACTTTTACAAATGAATTACTTTTTAACCAGACAAATTTTAAGATTAAAACAATTTTTTAGTTCGTGGAATGGGAAAAGAATTCATTCATGAAAATTTGTAAAAATGTGTTTACATAACATTTTTTTCAATACAGAAATGAATTATAATTGAATTGAAATCTATTTTATTATTTATTTATTAGATTAGTATTATATATATATATATATATATATATATATATATATATATATATTTGTGTGTGTGTATGTATGACCTTTTAAGACACAAATGTAAATCAACTTTCCCACGAAATCATTACAATCAGTAACACTAATTATATGATATTGTGTGTACATAGGTCAGTAAATTTTTCTCCCTTCTCGGCCGAAATCGCTGTAGACGTCATGGGATTCCGTATCTAAATCAGGTAACGGTCAGTTACAGACAGTTTAGGATTGTATCCATGTACGACGCAGGGTAAATTCATCATGTATTGAAATTAGTTAATTGATTTTTAGGTAAGGTCAAGTTGGAGATATTTCATTCGTTATGATATGTGGTGTCTTTTTATGTTATAACTGGTATTGTCGATATACAAGATATGATAATGGACATCAATATACATAACGGTATTCATTTAAAGAAAAGGTCACTGTGAATAATTTTGATTCGACATGATGAATGTAATCAATGGCGAAGAATTATTAATACGCATTGTGGTCACACTGTAGTCGTTGTATTTTAAGTTGTAGTTTTTTTTTTAAAAAAAAACAGATTATTCGGTTTTTAATGAAATTCAGCTATTGGTGTGTTGTATGAATGAAATTTACTTAATTTATTTTTTATACACGAACACTTATATATGTATATAAATATAAAGTTACAAAGAGGACACAAACAGAAAATATATTCATAGTCTTGCTAAATACAACTTATTAAAACTGTAAGATGGAAGGTGTTTCTGTTACAATCACTGTTACAATCGAATAATAAAAAATTCTAAGAAAAAAATATTCAAATTAGATTGTCTCAAACATCAAAATCTCTGTTATATTTTCCTGTTTATTTTCTGTAATTTTTCCTTTTGATTTTGTATTATTTATCATTTTTAATAACAACTTTATATTTTTAATAAATCTCTTCATATAAGTGAACATTCTGTGATAGATATAGTTCTAGATTCAATAACTATTAATATATTAAGACATTTTCTACTACTCTATCAAAATTCTGACTGTATAATAATTTTACAATTAACATTTAAATAAAATACAACCTTTCTATTACAAATCAGTCCTTCTGTCAATTTTTTATTTGAATTTTTCATCTAAATCGTCGAAAAAATTTAATATATAGCTAAAGCTATTACTAACGACAATATGTACAGGTTTCTTATTTTTGACACATAATCATTAATTTAAATTTCATTTCAGATTATCTAAAATGTCAAAAACATATTATAAATAAGTTTATAAATTTGATAATTGCTATTTATTTTTAGACGTTTCATGCGAAGGTCAATATTTATAAATATATTTATGTTCTGGGATAAATCTTTTATCTAACATTAACTTCAAACAATTCACAATGGACACGGGCAGATTATTAATAGACACCATCCTAGAGATTAAAGAATTAAAGGATGGAATAGACTATATAAATAAAATATAAAAATAACGGTTAATATTCTTGTAATAAACATGTCGTTCTGAATAAAGATTCTTAAAACTTGCAACCACCCACACTGAGCGACATCAAAAAATATGAATTTCTTCTGATCTATACAGAATATGAAAAAGGTTTGTTTATTTCCTTCTTTCAAAGAAATTACTAGAGCCAAGTTACCTTTCAGACAGGTGAATTAATTTGATTCTCTCTCATTATCTCTCTCTCTCTCTCTCTATATATATATATAAGTTTATATGGACTTATTTACATTTTATTATGTTGATAATTATAATAGAACAAGTTGTTTCAAAAGGATCTCAAATAATGTTAAGAAAATATGTAAATCTGAAGATATTTATGAAATTATGGAATCATTTAATAAAATGTATAAGTTAGAAAACGAGTCAGTGATGAAATTAGACATTTATATAAAAACATAAGTGGCAATTACAAATCGCACGTCGCAAATTATTATTCAAAAAGAAAAAAAAACTGATTAATGACTTACAAATGATAAATATATTTCCGAATCTAGTGAAGTTCTTTCCTACTTGATTAATCAATTAATTTGTAGTTTAATGACAATGATAAAAATCGATTCGTTTCTCTGAAATTGATTACTGACTGAAGTAGCAAAATCAATTTAAATTAATGGTTTTATAAATTTCACTTAAATAAAATTGACTACATTACGTGAAAAAAATATGATCGATTAAATGCCGACAGTATTGATCATTTGTATTCCCTCTCTCGATTTTTTTATTAATAGTTTTTTCCATCAGTCGCGTTAGTGTTTTGCAAAATTCGTAGACGGTTGATTGACTTCCATGACTTGCACTCCTACATCAATAAATTATACAATTTTATTAGGCATTTATTATCTATTATCGTTTGTCTTCGCATTAATGTCTTAATTAAAAAAGATTATTGCGTTACTCAATAATAAATTTTCATTGACACTGCCAGGAAGCATTTAAATAAATGATAGCGCTACATGAACCATTAGTATAAAACATTAGTGTTATTCATAATGATCATACTATAGAAGTCGTAATAAATCGATCTCTGTAACAAATGTCAACATTCTCTCTGGCAATTTGTATTAATGCAGCATACAAAGAAAAGCAATACTGTTTGAGGTCAAACTATTTACAAACTGTACGTTACCGAAAAAGTGTAATTTGTATAATATAGTGTTTAATTAACAGTCTAAGTGCCATGTGTTTTCAATTAATGTCAATTGTAAATGCAATTACAACGAAATTCCCCCGGACTTATAATAAACAGCTGATTGGATTAATTTATTAGTGCTGTAAGAAAATTGACGAAATACATTATTCAATCTTTTTTTTTATAACAAAAACGTCACGTTCACAAATACATTCATGCACACTGGCATTCCAAGAAAAATTTAACATTTTTTAAAGTATATAATGAAAAAGAGATCCTTATTCAAAGTAAAGAACTCATTTCTGATATGTACAAATATTTATCGAACATGGAATTTTTTATTTATCTGAATATTAAGTATAGCACTCGCCTTAATTCGAAATTTTATTAACAATTTATTTCAATTTCCATCTTAAGAATCATTTGAATCTAAAGCTCAATGATCCGTACATTTTCCCAAACTTTAAGATTAAACCACTTCGAAAGAATTCATGTTGTGAAGAACGAGCTCCACACGAAATTCATGAAATATTCGTATAGTTGCGGTTTTATTATTTTATGGTACAGACTATGCAAATGTTATTATACCAAACTAGTGGATAAAAAGATGAATATTTCAGTTGATACCATATAAATATTTTCAGTGAGCCACACAGATAAGACGTAGCGTAATAGCCAATTTCTTGTCATCATATAAAAGGCGCGCCGCCGATTTACAAACTGTATAATACGCACGCATGTGTACATTTCCTGCGATCAGCGTACGCATCGCGAACTCACTTCCGGCAAACAAGGAAATGGGTCATACTTCTGCCCAACATCCTACACAGCACGCATTTTATTCGCTATCTCGATGGCCTTTCGCATCGTTGTGTGAGAACCGAATAGATAGTCAAGTTTTGATACTTCTGTATATTTATGGATACATGGATATTTGTAATTAGATTACAGACCAAAATAGAAATACAAAACACACACACATGTATATATATATATATATATACATATTAATTTAAAATTATTCAAATGTTCAAAATTGCTAGTTTTATAAAACACTTTCCTCCAAAGAAAAAAAATGCCATCTTTTCATGACGAGCATACTCGACATAAACGTTAAAATAAAAATAATATTTTTCTTTTAAAGTAAAAATGGAATTTAATCATATGATCAGAACTTCAATTATATTCCAATCCTATTTTGTGTAACAAATATTAAAACAAAGTACACCAACATGAAAATCGCTAAGATTGTGATTAACGCTTTTCGCAAAAGAAATTTATATATATATATATGAATCCGTGAATGTAAATACTATTTGTTAATTACCTGCTCGTTACACAGCTGATGCCGTTTATATAAACCAACGCACTGGTTAACGACTCTAACTGGCTCCAAACGTCGCCTTCGTCGACCTCTCCCCAATCTGCAACCAGAATATTTGAAAATACATTTAAGAAAATAAACATTACAGTTCGTTATAAACAGAAAATTCGTAAAACATGTCTATAATTAAACATTCGTTTTCCGTACATACACTACTGAATTTATTTTCACAGTTTTTTTTCCTATAAATCCGCACAGAAATATTCTGTTATGTGTCTAATTCAAACACGATTTTAAAATCTATTCTAATAACTATAGAATAAATAACAATGAGTCGTTATTAGTTTTTCCATACTATTTGGTAGTTAAAAAATATTTTTGATATTTAAGATATAGAATAAACATGAAGAATATAAATAGATATAAGAGAAATATATTTCATTTACAAACTGTTTATATTATAAAACATGTAACGTGTTGTAAAATAATTTTTTTGATTAATAAACTAGTGTACTTTCAAAGTATCACTATTTATACTTTTTAATACTGAAAGGTAATCTCGATTATCACTATTTAATTTTTTTTAGATATTGAATAATAGGAGTTCTCATAAAAAATTAAATCTCTTCTATCAATTCATTATATTTATTGATTTTTTGTCAGTTCAATTTCCTTTTCTCTATTCTATTTATTCAAAATACAATTCTAATCTTTCCAGTGACCAATTTAGATTAGCTGTATATTGATTACTCAACTCAGAACATGGTGCATCTAAAAAATGTAATGCAAATAATTATTTGCCTTAAATGTTTTACAACAATTAAAATATAAAATTGAGCTTTATTTTTTTATAATTTTCTGAAATTGTTGTTATATAAATACTAATATATTTAAATATCCCTGTCTCTCTCTCTCTCTATATATATATATATAAACTGATATTTGAATCTAATAATTAGTTAACTGGACAATAATTCGCTAGTTGTTTGATATTAGCTATAGAAGAACATACATTTTGTTAACGATTGCCACGCGTGTTGGTGTGCATAAAGAAACATATATCATTCGACCTAATTCTGACTAAAATAAGCTTTTTCAAGGACAACAACTATAGATCACATGGATAACATTCAATGACTTTATGTTTTTTCGCCGTCACATTCTTCTATATTGTTCTGTTTATCAGGATTCGTGGTTTTTCGACTCTTATTATTTATTTTTTGCTTGATACAGGATTTTAGAATAACACAATACTAGATAACAATTCGAAAACAAACTCAATATGTCTATGCTATGTGATTTATGTTCCATTTACTGGATTCGCAATAATAATTGAATGTTTCTTTTATATACAGTTCTAAACTTGTATCAGATTCGATTAATTATTCATTAATATATCATTAGATTTGAATGACTATAGAGTTATTGATTCAGTGTCTAATAAATCTGATTGATTTGGAGATACCGTCTAATAATTTATAACTAAATCATGATTATCTGATATTTAGAGAACAAAAACCCTTGATAATCAATTATTAAATAGTACTTTTTTGAAATATATATACATATATATATACTCGTATATTGATAATTTATAATTAATATTAATGTATATGGGAGAATTATTTTAATATTTTTAATTTTTTTATTCGATTATTCAGTCAGGAAAGAAAAGTTGTATTCAATAGAAACCAACTAAAGTCAGTCAAGTAGATTTAATTCATTACACAATTCATAATATTTCTAAAAAAATCAGAAAGACTTTTTTTAAATAATAGCAAACAAATTATCAATTAGTATTTAATACATTTAAGCAAGATCAAATTAGATAATTGACAAGACGATTAAAAAACATATTTCCAAGCATTATGTAAAACTGAAAACTTATAAAAATCAGTTTATAATAAACTATTGGCTAACGATTTTCACATGATCGATATTAATATTTGTTACTATTTAAGACGAGATCAATTTAAATAGCAATGCAAGCAATACGTTTTCTAAAAGTAGCGACAAGTAATTTCTATTTCAACCCATGTTTATAAAACAATCGTAACGATTAGAAACGAATTTTCATATACCGGATGTATTCGTGAACCATAGCTTCCACAATTTCAATGTCAAGTCTATCTGAGATAATAATTAACGTTCGTTCACCAAGGCTGACGAACACAATTTGCACAACTTTCTGATATTTAAGTATACGCTTTTACTGTTATCATTACTGCTCTAACATGAATTATCAATCATATAAACACGAGCGGGTATAATTCACATGTATAATTTCCACGTAGCCTTGTAAACAAATCTCAAATTCAACAATTGGGACATCATTGTTTCGATAAAACTGAATATACATTTTTTTTACAGAAACCATCGAAAACTGAAACGGTTATATTTGTATATCGATTCATAACAATCTTCACTTTTAAGAATTGAGACTCTGTCAGTGAAATTCGCACAAAAATGTATACAGTAAAGTATTTTTATTGTAAATAATAAAGTTACATACTGTAACCTCGAAATTCACTTTTATAAAGTTTTTTATAACACTGAATGTTCGTTCTAATTTAACTCTTGTATCTATTGATGTTGGATTCTCTACAGAACTTATTTTAAGGGATTTAAATATATGAGAGTAATAAATCTGAATGTTTTCAACAAAATAATGCTTGAACTGTAGAATCGATGACTACAAATGATATAATTGATATTTAAAAATAATCTGGTTTTTAAAATAGAAATAATACTTAATCATTTTGACTTTTAACAGTATTGATAGCAAAACACTGTGTATACAAACTTTATACTATAAATAATTCAAGTACCAATAACATCTATAAAGATTTCTTAAATAAAATGCGAATAAATCATGAGATGTAATTGGACTCAGTAATCCATGAACGTTTTTGACAAGCAAGTAAGATAATACTAAATAAAAAAAAGGGTTCGTTAGCATTGTATTGTATAAATTTATTAAAATTTATTCCAGTGTATCTGACTTCAATTTTGCTATCAGCTGAAAATTAAAATCATTCAAAGTATTCTTTCTGAATTATTTATTTAGCTACTGTTCTAAAATAACGTATGCATTCTATAACCATTTAAATAATTAAAAATCTCAACAATAAATGATTACGGCAATCAAAGTAAAACAAATAGATTTGTTTTTCGAAATTTAAAATATAAATTCGAGTCGAATTCAAATACAAAATCAATTAGTTTCATTCGAGTCCGGTTCATTGATCATTTCATTAGATTTGTCGCAGGGTCGAGGTTATATAAAAATGTGGTATATGTGAGCAAACACTTGAAAAAAAGTCTCAGTAACTGACAACAATAAGATCGAGACTATTTTTTTTTAACTAAAATCACACACGACCGAAAAGTGTTAAGTGGCTCATTGACCGCTAGACTACATTGATTTACTGGCACATCTGGACTGAAAGTTTCTTTAAAATAATATCTTGTTTAATATATTACATGTTTTTGTACGGTTATTAACACTGTAATTTTTAAAAATGAAATCATTTGTAATTTTACTTTCGATTTAAGTAATGTTTGATTGAGAGGCACAAACAAGGAGTTCTGTAATCATCTAGGAAACATCATTTTTATAAATACAACACAACATATCTTTATATATATATATATATATATATATATATATATATATATATATATATATATAACCAAATATAAAAGCTTCGAAAATATTTCATGTAATAAAATAATAAACAGACAGCAACAACTGATTCAGTTGAATACTCTGTCTGTTTTAACATATGGATATGTTCTTGTATATCAATCGGCAAATAATTATTTTCACATTCCTTGTTATCAAACGTCACAACTATTAAAGTAAATCAGCCAATACGATTATTTATGTGGGTTAAATCAGTGTACATTATTTTTAATATTTCTCATTCACATGACATCTATTTATATATATATATATATATATATATATATATATATATATATATATATATATATATATACATTTTTATATAAAAAATCGTTTATTTTCCAAGAAAAATATTCAAATAAATAAAGAATGAAACAGAAATATCAAAGAAGTATATTTTCATTTTCTATCTATCTACCAATAGCCTACATCACTTCTAACGTTAACTATTTTCCAGAAATCTAAATGTAAAGTTGTAATATTTTTTCAATTGAATCTAAAATGTCGACATGACTTTATTTTGAAGTTTGTGTCCATATATAAACGATATTCTTATTTATAACTTATATATTTAAACAAATACCAGTCTGAATTATTAAATATAACGATCGTCAGTGAATAGTCGAATAAATAAAAAAATAACCTTCGTAGCATAAATAGATTATACTATTGATTTTTGATAAATGAAACTGGCTATAAATTATGCTCATTCTCATATTTTTTGAATGAAATATTCGAATGAATTTAATTTTTCTATCAATGTTTTTGAAAGAAAAATATTTCTTCCACATTTTAAAAATTAATTCATATAAAACGACTATACTTTCATGATTTAAAATTATATAATAAATTATATAAATTAAAGGAAATATTCACAAAATAATCTGTAAAAAAAATCCGTGCTAATTTCCATGAAACATTTGTTATAAACTCAGATACATCAATTGATGATTTCACAATCGATCCGTTACAAATTTATAGTAAACACATTTCGATACAGATTAAAAAGAAAACAGTCATGATTATAAATCTTCGTCGTGTAATGAACGGTAATAAACCAGGTCCGAGTAATTAATTTTTTTCGGTAAAGATAAATAGTAGTGCTTTTCATAAAATAAATCATTACGCGTGACACGAAATCCTATTTCTCAATTTTTTCTATCGAAACGAAATTGAATGTGATTTTCAACTATGTAGCATGCGAAGGCCCGACACTAATTACAGGACATTAAATGATTTAAGTACTTAGTATTTCGTAGCAGTGAATATATAGTTTTGCTATAAAATCATTAATTTCTTTAGTACCCATTTTGTATAATAAGTAAGTTTCTATTATTTATTTAATGGTCGTTTAAAATGTTTCAAGTGGATTAGTTAATAACATACAAGCGTATGTGTACTTACATTAATTAATTCACATATATTATCTGTGTATGTGAATAAAAAAAGAGTATTAGTGATTATTTTGGCATGCCTTTAATTTTCCTGTAAACGATTTTTTGATACATCACCACAGAGTTTATATAAAATGAGTTTTTATATTTTTGAAGCAGAGACTAAATACTCGATTCGATATTTTATTCTCTAAATAATTCTTCAAGTTCTACCAAATTAAAAAATATAAACAGACAAAAACAGTAAATACTTTTTTTTTATTAAGAGAACATTCAGTTTTAGTATTAAAAAGCATATGTAAATATTGTCATTATTTTATAAGTGATTTTATATACATTTTTTTATAGAATGTCAATATAAAAATACAGCGGACATTTTGTCGCATTAAATATTCTTAGTGTTTTTTTTTATATATTCTTAAAGATGTAGCCATAATCAATCCCTCGTTTATATTCTGTTATAATCAACATTTAAATTTGACAATTAATACATGAATGTTTTTGTAGTTTAGTGTTAGGTAGCGAGTTTTATTCTCAAACATGAAACTATTAGTAAAATATAAGACTATGGAAAATATTCTTGACACATTCATGTTTATTTAAAATCGATTATTATTTTACTTAATTCGTAGTTTAGTTATATCAAACACTACTGTTTTATTTATAGATGAAACTGGATAAATAGGAAAAAAGCGCTATAAAAAAAATACAAAAAAGAACTTCATTGATTTCAGAGTGTCTGGTTTTGTCCACAAGATGAAACTAAAGAGAATTAGACTTCTTCGTTTTAGAAACAAATTTTAACCGATCAGTTATGATAGAAATATAAAGAGGATATTTATAGACCGAAAAATAAGAGTTGTGTTTATATATATATATATAAACACGTTAATTAATTTAAATATCAGTCAATCATCCCACCGAAATAAAAATAAAAAAAAAAACTAGTTTAATATATATCAACAAACTATCTAATGTGTGTGTACATTAAACAGACATGTTATAACAAATTCTACAGGAAATAATTAACTCGGACGCGATAATTTCATGAAATCAACAGAAAAAAAATCCGAACCGTAACAAACGCGAGCATATAATTGTTCGCGTTACACATTTTGATAAATATGTCGAACGGCAGAAAGGAGAAGAGGGAATGAAAGAAAGAATGAAAAAAAAAAACAAATTAAAAAAGCGAGTCGAAAACGACGACCCGATCGGAATTGTGACCGACGTAATTTCAGATTTCGATCACGGAATCGTGCGAAAACTAACGTGTGAACATACGTAAGTGAGCGCGAATGAATATGAATTATGTCTACACGAATTGTTATTATTTGAAATCGTAATTAATCTTTATCGGAACAGAGGCGTCAGTAATGGGATCAACGCGCCTCTCTAACTTTATACACGTACGTGTGTTGTTTTTGAGGCGTGGCTGAGACACAGGTGTCTAGATGAGACTAAATTGTGATTGAACATTATTTTAAAGCAATTAGGAATTTGCGCGTAAGCCGTACGTTTTTTTTTTTGATATATATATATATATATATATATATATATATATATACAAATACGTATGTAACTTTTTTTATTGACAGCAATTTAATGCAGTATAAAAAACAGATCGTTCCTCCTATATAAATACTTGTAATTTTTTAAATATACATATACTGATATGTATATATATATATATATATATATATATATATATATATAAGGCGATCGAATTTTTTGTTACTTGTCTGTGAAAAATACTACAGGTACAATTTGAAATTATAGACTCCAGAGAAGAAATTTAATTACCAAAATAAATTCTTATTTATTTTCACATAATAGATCAGTGTGTAAGTTCAATCACTTTAAGTGACCAACACTAATATATACAAAGATATATATATAACTTGTAAAAAAAAAAAAACGTTAAGGCTCTTCATTAGAAATATAAACAACACAATTTATTTATTAATAATTATTACTTGAAAACAAATTATTCTCTAGAAACAATATATCAGATATTTAACACTTCGAATTTATGTGGAAGGTACATTAATTCTTTTTTTACAGATTACTGAAAATTTCGTTTCGATAATAAAACGAAACGTTTCATTTCATGTGACGATTTTAGATAGAGTGCAGGCTTTTTTGTGAATTTGTAACATTAAATTCATGTAAAATTGTTTGTAATCAGATTCTAAGAAGAAAATGTACTGAACCGAAACAAGAATATATATAAAATGAAAAATAATCATTTAACAAATTAAAACAGAAAGAGGTACCATAACTGGAAAATTCGAATCAGATTCTAAAAAAAAAACTACTTTTCAGTACCGATATGCACAAGCCAGCAGATTTTGTAGGGAATCTGACGATTTAATGTAAGATTTACTAGTGAAATATAAACAAATAATTATTAATTATCATTATATCATATGTAACTTTTCTTCATTAAACGTTATATAAAATTTTATAAGCCATTCAAACCAGATACTCGATACATAATTCAACTGAATGCTTGGGAGGTCGTACAATCCCTGATAAATAGAACATATTTATCATGAACAGTTATATATACATATATATATATATATATATATATATATATATGTGTGTGTGTGTGTGTGTATGTATATGTATAGAGAGAAAATTCGTGAGCTGGAGTCGAAGTCACTCGTATGATTATGTGAATCGTGAGCGTATTGCACGGTACACTGATCAAATACAAACACCAATCAGACCACCACAGTAGACCGATGTTTAGTTAAATTAGTTAAGTAATTACACCCGTTCTTATTTCTTAATTATTTTTATTTTTCAGAGAAGACAACGTCGAAGAACAACCACCACTGTACACGTTAATTACTTCTTACAAGCTATTATCTCAACATTTATTACCGATGTACAAAGTAATTAGTACGCCTTATAGTCGATATTTCATTTGTAAAGTCGTTAAATTATCTTTTATATATTAATAAGTAATTTAGTCAAATAAAGACATATCTTTCGTAATAACAACACAACGGTTGATCACTACAGCTATTATATTACAATGTATACACACTCATAAATATGCATGTTACATGTATATATATATATATATATATATATATATATATATATATAATTATGCATATTTTATGTATTTGTAATAATACAATGTTTTCTTTTTAAACAAATAATATTTGTTTTTTTACTTGAAAATATAATTAATACTAAAAAAAATTAACTGTATGGCAATGATGCTCAAATAACCTTTATAATTCGAAAATTCAAATCAGATTCTAAAGAGAAACTACTTTTCAGTACCGATATATACAAGCCAACAGATTTTGTAGAAGGAATCTGACGATTTAATGTAAAAGTTACTAGTAAAATATGAAGAAATAATTATTAATTATCATTAGTATCATATGTAACTTTGCTTCATTATATAAAATTTATAAAATGATAAATTTTTAAATTTATAAACGTTATATAAAATGTTATAAGCCATTCAAACCAGATACTTGATGCATAATTCAACGGAATGCTTGGGAGATCGCACAATTTCTGATAAATATTACATATTTATCATGTTATATATATATATATATATATATATATATATATATATATATATATATATATATATATATATATAAAGAGAAAATTTGTGATCAGGAGTCGAAGTCACTCGTACAATTATATGTCAAAATATTAAATAGACAAGTATCTTAGACTTTTTCCATGTTTATACAAAAAATACACATTAATTAAATACTTTTTAATCCTGTAAAATATTATCTATCATAAGAGAAATTCTTCCAGGGAACAGAATACACAAAATGTAAATTCATATACATACACAGTTATTTTTATATGTATGTGTGTATGTATATATATATATCTGTATGTAATTTTATTTAAATTAGAAACGAAACAAATCCACTTTGCAACATTACGAAGCGTGAAACAATAGTGAAACAAATTTATAAAACAAACATAATCAAATAGATTACAAAGTACATTGCACGATACAATGAACAAAATTGTTACGAATAAACATTTCAATTACTTCAATTCATCCACATCAAGTACACTTTACAATTATTATAACATTGGGTGGGTACAAAATCATTTTCTTTCTAATATCACATAATTATATGCCCCTTCATGTATATGCACACACACAATCTATATATACATACATATATATATATATATATATATATTTCTGTACGTATGTGCCTTACCTAGGCACAGACTGAACACCAGCATTCCTAGTATTAGTAGTTCAATAGAGTTACGTCGGCGTTCTGTTGTTTCTCATTAAAATTATCTATCTCCGAATCTTCCCTTAACTGTGAACCTATACTTAAAGTCTAATTCTGGAGGCAACATTACACGGCACGAATCATTTGATACGGTTCTGATACCTAATATCTAAATTTATCACTGTAACAGCCAGTATCTAGTCTAATCTGGCACTGATGCGTAGGTGTGTGCACGGAGAGACGCGAACGTTTGTTTTAAACGCAGCAACGAGAAAAAAAATAAAAACGCGCGTTCCAGTAATTATTTTACCCTGTCCTTTTCTCCACCACGTCACTAATAATACATACTTATATTTGAATATGTGTGTTATTATTCATCGGTTATATTTTTCTCGTATGTGCGTTCATTACTTATTGTCTGAAGCATTATTTGAAAATGGATTCAGAAAATGCGATTGTGTCTCGAACGATAATTAGATTCTGGGAAGTTTTCGTATCCAAAGGTAAGAATTATATTGTTTGAAATGTTCGTGTAATTGCTTTTAAAAGATACATTTTCTTTCATAAATAACTATATTAGAAGGGAATGCAGTTCGGTGTTGGTTCCGTGATGAAAGGTGAGAATGTTTTAAATTGAAAGATCTCTCGAGGTGTTTTGTATTGTTATGTTAACTAGTATTATTTAACTTGAGATAAAACGATGCATTTTGGATATACTGTACAGTGAATTTAGATGAACACCACAGTACTTAAATATCAGAATATATCACGTTAAAAATATTTAATGTGAATTCAAAATGAAAGTGGATTCGATATTTAATTCATTTTACTGAAACTGTAAGGAAAGAATCTCAAAACTAATTATTTTATAATAAAAGTAATCTCGACACTAAAAAAAAAACACACAATGAAACTTCACTCTTATAGCAAATACATTTAATTCGTTTCATTCTAAGTGAGTGAAATCGACATTCCTTCCAAAACCAATTATTGAACCAAATCTATACACAGTACGTCTAATGAACAAATGATAAGATATTACTACGCATCCTTTCCCACATTGTTTTAATGGACTTGAAAACTTCTAAACAGAAGTCAAAGAACTTGATTCTATACATGTTTTGAGTACTGCTAATGTTCACTTCGAATCAGACATTTTCTTACTATTGAAACAAGTGATTATACTCTGCACGTTTTACTTTTTCATTCAACACCCTTCATTATTTGAACACAGATCCATTATATTGCGTTCATTTGTCAACCAGATCATCGTCTTCTTGACTGATTACAGACATGAATTGATTGTTGTTTTTTTGTTAGAATATTAATAAATAATATCTTTTGTTATTTGAAAGTAAATATCAATATCTTTTTCTATTGAAATCGATTTTAAAAAATGTTTTTTTACTTTATATTTATTTATAACGTATATATATATATATATATATACATATATATATATATATATATATATATATATATATATAACAGAATACAATTGATTGTCAGAGTCTAACAGAGTATCCAAGAAATCCTACTAGTATACAATAAGAATATGTTTTTCTTAGATATGTAACGGAAAAGTTCCGATTTCGTACAAAAGAACAAACAAAGAAGCGTAAAATGCACAATGTTACCGATTAATTCGTGCAAGCGAAGATTTGTTTTTCTATTCCCTCATCGTTTCGATTCGATGTTTTTTCTACTGCCACTTGCGGTGAGCACGTGCAGTGGGATGCTACGATCGCACAGTTTAATGGCTCAGTTTAATTTGCTCCCTGCACATTCCGGCACACACAACTTCCGGGGAGTGCAACGAAACATTGTACGTTGTGCAAATAAGCTTCATAAGAAAATATTATGTTCACAAACGTTCGCGTTGAGTGCGGCTTCGACGTCGAACAAAAATGTTTTCATTCGGTCGACCATGTACAAGAGTCGTTTGATTCGGATTTGCTTTCGGTAATAAGTTTTATGGTTTCAAACCGATTTCTTAAAGCTCTCTACTCTCGTATATGCATTCTCTTGATTTAAAATAACTGCTCGATTGTAAATAAAATCGCAGATATTGGTAAGCTGAACCATAACATACTGGTCAATAGACTTTCATGCTTGCAGTTCTTTTCAATTATCTATAAATTACTGACAATAAAACAAATTCCAAAATTACATACATTTATATTAACTTCGCCATAAAACTTATTACATATCGATTTTTATCAATCGAAAATACTGCGAATTGGTATTCACATGCACGTTCATTTCGGAACGAGTGTTAAGAAACACTTCAGTGTGCCGGAATATGTGAATAACAGAGGACGTGTTGTACAATTCCAAAAATCTATTTTTTACGTGCTACTCAAACCATGTGGATGAATTTCCGCCTAATTGAATCGAAAACAACAGACCGTATTGGCACAAAAACGCTGTGCAAAATGATTGTTTCATCTGATACGTTCTGCTCATATCATCTCGCTCGATCATGGATTAGATCTCTGCGCAGATAGCGTGACGGCATGCCACTGCGGCATCGAACATAAGACAGCCGACAACACAAACACAGACCGCAATATTCAAATAAACACACACACACTGTATTTGATTGCTGAATAATGTTTTGCGATTTGTAAAGAAGCCGTTAATGTGCTCGCGAACTGCAATAAATTTGTTTTCGTTAATGCTGCCGGACATCGGTACTATTTATTATTGGAGACGTGCGATGTTTAGATTGATGCGATTACCAGAAATTAAACAATAATTTCAACAGCAATAATATGCTTATTTATAAAGATGTACAGTTAATAACACAGTACCATTTAAAATTAACCATGTTGCCTTGCACTCTGTCGCATCCAACACTGATTAAGTTATTTAATTTTTATTTTAAAACATAAACGACATACACTTGTTAAAAAATAAATAAATAAAGATTTATGAAACAATTTTAACTACTACAAATGTTCAATCTTTTTATTACAAGTTACACGTTTTTATTTCAGTAATTTAACTTTTAATTCAGTAATTTTTCAATTTTTTTTACTTTATTAAAAGAATTACAAAATGACTAAATCGCATATTTCAGACTCCAATATTTATACAACATCCTAAACATTTATCTAGATTTATTACTATTCCATTATAGTATTAATCAAAAATTTTTGATAGAACGTTATCGGCGAACAACTTTTTGACCAACCATTTTTATTAATGTTTCAGAATCACTTTATATATACATACATATATACATATATATATATATATATATATATATATATATAAATAACTATAATGTATTCACATCTGTACAATAAAACAAAGGATAGATGTATGGATAATCAGATACAAATTATGAGTAAAGAGTGAATAGAAGGTCGTTTTAATGTGCAATGGTCTAATAAAATTCGGTATCATTTTAAATTCTCATCAGATGATTAAGTCATTTTATCTGAAATGTTTACTCAGATGGTGAACTTGTGAATCCAATTAAAATACTGGTTGACTCATTAATTCCGTATTGTTATACATGCTTTTTTACACATCATAAAAAAGAACTTTTCATTATCTTGACTATGTGAAAAAAAAGCTAATTACTTAATACGTGTAGATAATTCTTCAAGAAATGAAAGTGTTACGTAAGTTACTGCATGGTCGATTTAAATGATCACGCATGAAGTTGCAATTTACTTCCCTGGGTCCGGCGTAACCGTAACGAATTTACAGTACGATAATTGACCATATTTCTGTAAACAACGGGAACGAAGTGCGAGAAAAAAAATATAATCGTTTTGTAGCCACCCGCGTTTCGAATTATTATTCAACAGTCATTTACTCCGTCATAAAAACAAACTATAAAGTAGCAATAAAAATGTATACTGCGCGTCGAGGAATGAAAAGAAAAAAAATACAAAATAAAAACTGTTTAAAAATTGCACCAGTAGAATGCGCGCCCGTCACGCCTGCCATTGTAATTGCGCGCGGCGCCTCTACCGGCGAGCGTCGTAATGACTTGATTACTATACATGCACAATACAATGTATGTGCACATCTGATACATTTCTCTCTCTGCATGTTAATAATGTGTAAATCAATCTGCGTTCCACCACAATTACCGCGAAAGAACTAGTTGACGTCATTCTGATGACTGAATTGAATGCAATCATTTTTAAATTGTACCTATTTTTATAATCATAAATTATCAGACAACGGGTCTGTTCAAATGTCGCTTTCACATATCAACATACATCAAACGATTGTTTAGATTTTTATAAGACTAAGATTTATTCACGTCTAAAAATAATAGAATCGATCG
Source organism: Acanthacorydalis orientalis (assembly GCA_034766995.1). Classification (NCBI taxonomy): domain Eukaryota; kingdom Metazoa; phylum Arthropoda; class Insecta; order Megaloptera; family Corydalidae; genus Acanthacorydalis; species Acanthacorydalis orientalis. Next base: position 27,671,884 of record CM068323.1, read on the forward strand.
ATTCAGGAAACATACAGCCAGTATCGATAACAATTTTACAAAAGAAAAAGAAATATCCATCAGTGATACATAAAAAAGAGAAATTCTACAAACGTTGTGAAAACAGAGTCGAATTAAATACCAATAATTATTAACAATACGTTTAAAAAGCAGACAGAACTAAAGTGACATCTACGTTCATACTTGTTATCCCGTTGATGTATTATCCTTATAGTCTTCATCCTTTTGGAACACTCAAGTTTCTATATATATATATATATATATATATATATATAAAATCAACCATCAAAAAATAAAAACAAAACTCAAATGTAAAAAGTGAACAAGTCAATAAAAACATTAATATTCAATACTTTCACTGAAATTATTAATTGAAACTAAAAAACTTGAGATAAAAACTGAACGGAAAAAATCACAAATTGAAAAAGGAAACAAAAATATAAACAGTATAATAATATTATTAATTTCAATTAATAGATCTAATCGAAGACAGACCAACTATCTGATGAAGATACATATGTTGAAGCCTACCTGTGTGAAACAAAAGTGTGAAATGAGAGAAAAAGAATCACAAGAAAGCAAAATACAACTTTAGTTTGTTTATAAAAAAATGTCGAATAAATCGACCAAACAAATAAACAGATATCATCATGTCAAGTCGTACATTGATACGATTTTTTGATATATTGTTGTGAAAATTCGTTACACAATAATGAAACTATTTAACAGTTTCTCTACGTTTAAATTAATTTATGCACACTTGTTATTTGCTTACGACACACAGAAGTTAATGTATTATTAATGAAGACAAATAATTCGATAATAAACTGTTAATTACTAATGTAAATTTCGCTGCTAATAAACAGCACTTTTTATGAGAAATTATATACTTGAAAACATACAACAGATATAAATTGGTTAAATAAATATTTGTCAGATACTTTCGATATTGTATTAATTAGAGACGACATCTGAAATTTATCATAGTTTCGGGTCGATACTCGAATTTAATTCCAATTAAACTTCACTGTGTTGATAATAAGTAGAATAGGTTTAAATTGAAATTTGGATTGTGTAACGGAACAGTTATTTTTTTTCATTCACTTCGTTTAAGAATACTCAGTCGATCCATATATTCAGTGAAGATAACCGAAATGAAAACTTTTAATTGAGATATCTCTGGAATGTCAGTAATTAAAGGAGATCCAATTTTATAATGGTTCATTAACAGAGTAAATAATGTTATGTTTGTATATATAATCTTTATTACTGACAGAATAATTATCTCTGAAATAACAATACGCAAATTACGCGATGCAGTCATTGGACTTGGAAGTCGTTTAATATATATATATATATATATGTCTTGAATTTTAAAAATTGCACCGAACAACAGTTTAAAAATAAAAATAATAGATAAAATAAATATTTAATAATAATGTTTGTTAATTAATGTGTGAATAAAACTTATTATTTAAATAATGTTTAGAACTTACTTTACGATTTAAATTAACCTAAACCACTAGCAATAACCATCACTTATTCTAAACGTAAACACAAAATATTTATCTGTATTCATTCTATTAAAAGTAATTAGATTCGTTCAATAACAAAGAAGTAATAATCTGAAGACAGGTATATAAAAATAAACAATATTTTTTTTGTTAACACAACTCAATCATTCATTATTCAAATGTATCCCCATGAGTAGAATTAATTTATGTTTAATAATCATTTTTAAAACAAATATTCTATGGTGATATTATAAAAATTCTTGAGTGTTAAAAAAAAATAACCTACTCTATGTGAGAGAGATACTCAATCTCTAAACCTTTCAAATATTAAAAGGTTTATTTTCCCACCAAGAAAGTTTTTGAAACATCCAAATTTCTACCTAGATATGAAATAGCACTTTTAGTACCTGAAACACACTACACAATTTTCTTTAATCATAAAATTCAATAACTGAGTTTTGTCTGAAAATAATAAATAATCGTATGTTATTAAATAATAATTAATTATTAGCCAATTTGATGAAAGAAAAGTGTGTGTTCTTTAAATGATTAATTTAATTTTAAATCTTATGCGATCAATCAACAATATTAACATAAAACTACAAGAAACACGCTTTAAGATTATATTAAATAAAATCTTTATCTAATATGATTATTTTATAATAAAAAATAATAATGCCAAATTATCTAGAATCGCTAGTATACGAAACTGATTAACTCTGACACATTCTTGTTTAAAATTAAATTCTAAAACTATTTTTTTTAATTTAAAAGATTCTGTCGCCCTTTCAAGACAAGAACTCAGAGGCTGCCTTTGAAAATCTCACTCTGTAATTTCTATCTCTTGTATGACAGTCGCAAGTCATTAAAACACATATTGTCTTTTATAAAGAAAATAATTTACATATTTTTAAATTGTTAACAGTTTCAATTTCGACGATTAAATTTCAGTTTTAAAAAATATATTTTATAAGAAATGTATTTCATGAAACAATTATTGTATGGTATTTTTTTATTTAAAAAAATAAATTGTAATATATATATAGAGAGAGAGAGAGAGAGAGTAATTTCATAAAGTAATTAAATTTTAAGGATTTCTATTCGTTATTAGTACTTTTAAAAATTAAAAACCGCATGAAAATAACGTTAGAGTAGTGCAAGAATTCTGACTGAAGCAAATGGTACCAATGCAAATGTATTTAACTCACTATTAATTTTCATTTCGTTTGTAATTGAATTACAAAAATTAAATTCGATGCTCTCTCTTCTACGATGCCACTCATAATATACATCCATAGCGTAATTGACGTCATCGAAAAGATGGCCTACATGTTTCATCCGTGTCAGAAACAGTACTAATCCTCACGAGTACACACGCATTTTCGTCGTTCATTACATGCTCATTTCATTGAATTCCTTTCAGCTGTCCGTACAGTTCGGGCTTGACGGACGCTAATCCGAAAAGAAATGTTTACTTTTTTCAACAAAACAATAACCACGGTCCGTGGGGACACACGAGCATGTACTCTCATGTAATTGGTATAATTAGAAATTCGAACAGTCATTGTAGAAATTGTACGCGACGGATTTTCTGAAGTCTTCATTTCATTAACGATACTAATTAATGCCGTGGCATGATGAGAGGGCGGACCCGGGATCACTATTATGAAAACTATTATTTTAACGCGATACCGCAGTTTTTGGGGCGTTGATCTGTTGACCCTTGAAAATGAAACCTTACGTTACTGTCTTGAAAGCATGTAGTATTTTTTTATTGTCTATACGAGTCCATTGTTAGAGAATAATAGTGAAACTAATTTATCTTTTTTTTTCACTTTGATATTTACGCCCTTTTTGACTGAATTATATTTAATTAACTACCACGCGAGCTGTTATTTTTTTAGAAACCGTATTAGGCTCATATAATACAACAGAAATACTATTAAAAAAAAACTTAAATTAGTAAACGAACACTGGAAGATCTCAAAAAGAATACATTGTGATTAAATGGAAAACATGTCTACTCAGATCATATTTGTAACGAATTTTAAACACATTATTTAAAGTGCATTTAACAATTTGTAAGTCGTTTACAACCGATATATACATTATAGACATACTGAATCGATTTATCTTCATACGAAGTGTACATTGCACGCCTTGACATTGACTTTCAGAATATATCTGGTTTACTTCTGGCCTTCGTCCACTTGAACACATTTGAGTGAATCGAAATAATTTACATGTCGAGAAAATAGTTTTGCATGTGCTGTGAGTACATCTAAACATTTTTTTTTATTTTTAGAATAACTGTCGCAGTATACACTTACTAGTCCGAATGCAATTGAATAAATATACAGCAACCAGCTGTGATTAAATATCGAACTCAATAAATACATATGTTTGGAAAAATAAATTACCTCGATTTAAAAAATAACAATTTTATACATCAAGAGTTTACTGAACTAAGAAATATAAAGCTGATTAATGTTTTATACTACTTAAAGAGGCAATTATAACAAAATTCATTTAAATTTTCGCCAAGTATTCTGAATATCTGATATATTTATTTATTTAAAATAAAATATGATACTTTTTCTTTGACTCATTAATAATACAATTTATCACAGTGGATTTAAATTCAACACGTTATTATAAAAACAGATTTACTAAAAGTTTCACAAGTTCTTTCTTAAACTACACAAAATTCAACGTTGTTTTTTTAAAAATCACACTTTTATTTTATTTTCTTATACTTTTTAAGCATCAAATCGTCAGAAATATTTTTAGAAACTCAGTTATTTTAATAGTGTTTAATCTATAAGTAAAAAGCATGTTTAGATATTGTGTGATTTACTGTATATGTGAAATTTCTGTTTAAAAAAATGTACATTTATAAGACAAATAAAATTCTGAAAATAGATGTCATTTACTGTAGCTATAATGTAATTTTCCAATATATTTTTATCATAAAATTCGTTTTTTTAATAATTAAATAGTTTGATAGAAAGATTAGAAAAAAATTGTCCTTTTAAGATGTTATTTGATTTCTCTATTACTATTTAAATATTATTTAAGAAACATTATTTAAATATTTCTGTTGTTATTATTGTGTATCGTTTGTACATTGTTCAATGCGAATCCTGTATGCTACCGATAGGTTTCTTCTACATCTGGTTTTCTCGATTTCTGATTTATTTGCAAGTGTTAATTGAAAATTGACTTGAATATGATGAAAATCGAGATAAAACAGATTACACACAGCTTACACGACTCACACAGAACATTTATTTCAGTAATTGGTACCAAAAAAATAAGATAAATACCAGGAAAAACGATACAATTATAAAATTACAAATTCAGACATGGACACATCTTGTTACACAACACACAACTGTTTTGTTAATCAGTAATATAATTAATATTTTTATTTGGTATTCATAAACAGAGAACCGATAATAAAACTCGTCGTTGCTCGTTTGAACATCTTACAGATATTTAATAAACTCTCTCATTGTGGAAGTAATGAGTAAAAGTTAATAAAATAAAAACAATAACTGAGCTCGTAAAACCATACACTTCAGATGGTTTAAATAATTATCCTTTTTAACATCTGTATATTCATATATACGACTATTCTATACAGAAGCTTTTATAGGTACATAAATATATATATTTTTAATGACATATTATATCTGTCATTTAATAAACCAAATCTTAATAACTGGTAATAAAATAAAATAAATCAATAATCTTTTGAGGTCTGGTCTAGTTCCATACTTAAAAATAAACAGGCGTGACATTTAACTTTTTTGTTTTACATATATATTTATTTAAGCACGCTTAACATTGCGGTTACATCATTAAAATTCTCAGACGCAGTAATACCCGTCTGTTTCTACTTGATTTAATCAATTTCTTCATATATTAAAATGTGGTTACGTCGATCATCGAATAGTGAAACAAGGATCTCAGAAAAAAATCGTTAATACGTTATCTCTGAACAGAAAGTAATTTAGAAGTAAATTAAATTTCATTGCAACACAAGCTTAAACTTCTAATATACACTGTGTAATTTTTCTATAAGAAAGTAATTGTCTGTGACAATTAATACATTGAGATACTGGCACTGTTGTGAAAATATCTAAATAAGTTTAATTCTGATACATGAGTGAATGAATGTTTGCTGAAAACATTTACTGATGAATAAAATAATATTCTGATAATAAGAGATACATTTTATTAAATTTTATAATTTTTTTAAAAAAACGTCTGGTTATTTAGTAAAAAAAGAACTTGTAAAGTATTTGAAAGGTATTTTAAAAAATATAGACATTTTCAAACAAAGATATTCTACAAACACACAATGAACATTAGAGTAGTTCTGCAAAGTAATTAACGAACCATAAAATACAATTAATTTTCTAAATATCTTCAAGAGAAACTCCTTTCTGATACAACTAATAATAAATATCAAATACAAAATTTATACTTTTCTTCATCCACCAAACGAAACAGTTTTTTAAAAAAATACTGAAAATGTACAGCTACATTAAAAGATAGTTATATACATATAAATCAATAAAAATTCTTTAATCAATTTAATCAATATTTACTTGTGTAGAACACGTGTCCCAATTTTATCTGAAAAAAACGACACAGTCTGTGAGTCAGTCCAATATATTCAAACGAAACGCAATTTTAATTGTAGATTTCCGTCGTTGTCAATATCCACACGTGATTTAACGATTTACTACATTGACAGCCACTGTAAATGATCCTTTTATGTGTCACACTAATTTATTAGTTATTAAAAATATATATATTTATGACTTTTAAAACCACAAATCAATCGTTGCGACAGCTCGTACAAGAACAACTACGACAGAAAAAATATGTGTATATCTTCGAACATCATATAAGAAGATTTACGAAAGGACTGCGGTTAGATCAGACCTTTAAACAAGATCAGATTTTTCACATTGAAGAATTCGTTCAAATCAGATCTATTTAATTATTTTAACATTATATAGTGTACATATGTTTAAGGGAATGCTTTGTCAGGTTGATTAAAATAGTAAGCGAATAATATATAAATTTCGTTTCATATCAAACTTGAAAAATGTGAATAAATAAGTGTGATCCGTGCATTTATAAAAAAAAACAGTTCTAATTCTGTATGATAATCTTGACATTTCATAGCTCATTAAATTTTCGCTCCAGTCATTTACATGCGTATATTTAATTTTATGTACTTCCATCATCGGAATATCTCGAAACGGACGCAATAAATTTCGTTTTTGGCAAAAACATGTGTTAATGTTTACTAAATAGAAAACACTTTATTATATTGATATAATATTGTAATTATTTTCACTAATATAATAAATTGAGCATGAAATTAACTAGAATACACATGCTAGTTATCTTTTTTATATATATTTTTAGAACATTTTATATTTCAATGATCTTGTAATATTCTAAGATAGATCGTTTTATGTATTAATGATATTTTCATAGATGAAACGTTATGAGTGTGTACCGCGAATTTTCGTTTTCAAATAATTTTACAAATTATTGGAATGAAATAAATTTCAATATAATAACATTTTTATTGAGAAATTCATTCTCGGACTCTGCGCAGAACCGCTTATACTTAAATAGTAATGTCATCTGTATGTCTAGTGCTTGACATTTTGAAAGTCAGATACCGATTGATTTAGATTAGAGGATTTGACATTTAAATAAAACGCTTTTATTCATTTCTAGTAGTTATCACACACTGTTTTTTATTCTTTTTTGTCAATTTTTTAATTGGTATTTAATTTTTTTCTATTTTATTAAAGACATTCATACATATAAATGCTAGAGCAGTACTTCATAAAACATTAAGTAGTTAAAACGTAAGAATACAAAAATACAATTGACCCCTTAACCGTTTATGTCGTCATGAAAAGATGAAATGTTTTTGTTTAATGTCGAGTATACTCGTCATGTAGAAAAAAATCACTTTTGCTATTTATTATAAAACTTAGGTAAAAAAATCGCTTGAATTTGAAACAACATTCAAGATTAAAAAATTGGAGGCCAACAAACAGTAACGAAATACGATTTGTGAATTACTTACCAATAAAATTAAAAATTTTTCAAAGGAACAACCGAAAAAAAATATCATTTTCTTATAATTTAACTCAATCATACAGCAAGTGCATTTACTGTGTTTTCATCATCGCCTAGAAATAATTAAGCACACCAGCGCACATTCTCAAAACGAAACAAAACGCTTAACGGGTTAAAAGTAACAATTATTTGGAAATTTTAACGTATTTGTTTATAAATCAAATTTCAGATAAAACAGTTTTTCAAGATCATGAAAAGAGATTTTTGATTTTTGTTGATTTACAACTCTGGTAGGATCAACTCGCATCCAAACAATTCTCGCTTTAATATACAAACTAATTCTTAATTAAATAAGGTTAGATCTGTAAAATTCAAGCAAATACAAGATATTCACTCGTAGAGAATATGAAGTCATCTTATATTAAGTCAAAAAATAAATTTAGGAAAAAAAACATGACAAGGACAGTTGATTATTTGGGGTTTAAGGGCGCGTCGATAACTGAAGTCATTAGTGCCCGAATCACAAGGAAACAATTGTTCTATGATTATGAGAAATGTCTAATGAAAAAAATATCTAAAACAAAAAATGATTTTATTAAGTCTTCTTTCACAACTAACCATATTAACCAGCAAAAAATATGGGGTAGACTGTAAGACCTAATATGATGTATATGGGTGTCCTGTGTGCATGTGTATATATATATATATATATATATATATATATATATATATATATCAAAGTTTCCTATACACTCAGTAACATTGTTTCGAATTAATTTTCTGTACACAGATCAGAAAACTAACAAACACGACCGTCATCGTCGAAATTACATCACACGGCGACGGTTTCATGTCTCCTCTGTGTTGTTTTCAGAGGACTACGTTGTGTGTGTGTGTGTGTTGGTTCGTGTGCTATGCATGGGCAACTACGTCCGTTGCTGATGAATTCAGGTTTGTTCGTATGATAAATAGACTCGCGACGACATGACGCTTGTTCACGGCCCATCGAATCTGAAACCAGATCGCAGGCAGCGGTGCCAGCGGCGGGTCCATTAAAAGCTATTACACGGTCATAGATTCGATGCAAAATCGATTCACTACATAAAAAATCATTCCTCGCATACACAAAAACCGCCACTAATAAAGATGTCTCGTCGAATAAACATTGTTTTATAATGAAGTCATGTTGTGAATTGTTCTATATTCGGCTTTTTTCTCATTACAACTACTGTTCAGGAACGGTGAATTGCGTTCAATACGGTTATCGTTGTGCGACACGGACTTTATGACAAATGAAATCTGTATTACTTGTTTTATAGTGATAATGTTTTTTTTAAAAAAATATTGTTGATGAAACATCTCTATGACATGTTAGAATCAATTATATTTAAACTGGATGAAAAGAGGTATCATTAATTAGAACAACGATATACGATTTGTCATTCTTTTTCAGAAAACGATTACTCTGAATATTCGTCCTTATGTATCGAGAAAAAAAATATGTGTGATTATATATTCTAGTTTACAAATGGCACACATTACAGATAACAAAATACAAAATAAATAACCGAGATAAAATTATAAACCGCTGTAAATAAATTAGACACTTCTTTGATATAAATCTTCCCACGTACAGGAATCAATCAATAGTTGGTAAATTACATGTATTAATGGATTCAAACAACACACAGAATATTTCAATAATTTCACGTGTGGGTGCAGTGACTTGAAAATACATTGATATACGATATTGCCCTATCCTATATTTATGCGCTGAAAATTTCACAAACTGTTTATTTTTTTGTATACAATTTATATTTTATTTAAATTTGATTGTCGAGTAGGTTGGACACATGTTTCAAATTGATCTATTGATCTATTAATATTTTGTAATTTTATATCGTTTATTATTGTTATTCATTAGTTATTCGATACATTATATATATATATATATATATATATAGTTTCTAATTATTCGACAATATTTCTATTTTTAAAACCTTCCAAGGGCACACTATAAAGCAAACACTGTGAAAATATACGAAACTCAGTTGCACGATCCATCTTATTTATGTAAATCTAGAAATAAAACTGTATTTATGGAATTCTCATTTAATTTCACAAAACGTCGATTTATCATTTTTATTTCAAACAAAATAAATGAAACGAACATTCTGTGAACATTGACTTACAAAAAAAATCAGAAAAATCTATAATCTTATTTTTTTTATATTTATTAGAACAATTTTTAAAGATAAAATCTTTCTTATTCACTCACGTATAACTAAGGACTGAAAGATCGACCGTAATTATTTGAATTTCAAGCTTTAAATTCTTTTCTCTACACAGAGTATGTTATGCTTTATACGAACAATCTTACATTATAATTTCAATTCTCATTCATCTCAATAACAAATATTGATATTTATTAATAAAAATGTAACATTGTATTCTCGAATAAATAGTTATTAATTATATTACTATATGAAAATAGATTCAAACAAATCGACAACTAATAACGTATTAAACATATATATATATATATATATAACTATAAATGTCTCTAGAAACAAATTAAACTGAACTTGAATAAAACTATGTATTTTCGTTATATGCTACGTTTTTTTCCCGTCGATATGGCAATATTTATATTTCAACAGAATTGTTTGCTTGTTAAATATATTTATAATCATCTATAAAGCATACATACATATATACACATTCAAACATGTGCATATGTCTATTTAATATTACTTTGTTGTAATAATTAATACCTACAAAAAATGAACATATCTCCTCAAGGCCATGACATTCTGAAGAATTGAATTTTCTAAGAAATAAGAAAACATATCAATCTACGTTTAATGTCATATATGTGTGCAGAAGTAATTTGACTTATCTGCATTCGTAGTTAATAAAAAAAATAGGAGGTTTATTTATGTTATCTTATATAAAAAATTAATATATTATATAATTTTATTTGTTATACAGACTGGACTGATCAGATGTTTTCCTGTTGAACTGACAGGTTCCTTTTTTATGAAAATACGAGTATTGACTATTTGAATAACTGAACCGAGTATCAAGACAATCACTTCGAACAAGATAAAATAAGAATTAAATGTTTTTGAAAAGATGTTACTTCGAAAAGAAATCATGTAGGAAGACTGAATTAATTAAAAATGATTTAATAAACGCACTGATGTGTTCCAATGAAACTCATCGAATTAATACATTTTTTAAAAGATAAATTATAAAATCGACAGAATACAAATTTGAAACTAATACAGGTTTTATTTTTCTTTAAATAATTTTATAGATTTTATAAATTTTTATATATTTTTTGATAGACAATTTGAACTTTTTATAAAAATAATATTTTAATGTTTACTTACAAGCAATGCAAGTACCGAATGGGTGTTTTTAATTATTATTAAAATTTGTAATTTAGAAAAATCCAGATTATTAATTAAAACAGTCACGGTATTAATAATTGTATAAACTGTTACTTATGTACGGTATTAATAATATATATATATATATAAATATTACGGTATTAATAATTGTATGAACTGATTTAAAATATATGTGTACAACTTTTAATTAATGTATTTTTGATAATTATGCATATGAGATTCAAAAAAAAGAAATAAAATTTTAAAGAAAATGTTTTTCGAGCGAGTCTCTTCTTGTCACAAATGAATTTTTCTCTTAACCCATGAATCACAATGTTTAATGATCATTCTTTATTGCTGATAATGAATTGAATTTTAATTAAAATACTAAACCTAAATCTAAGTTTGATATAAGTATCAGCATTAAAGATACACTTGAACATTCCTGATGGACCGCATTTGGCTCTTAAATAGTTACATTACAGTTCTTAACTTTATTGTTCGAATGAAACCTTCAATTAGTTTCATAGATTTTTCATAGTTTTAAGATCGACTTTTTTCATATTAAAAATAAATTACTTTAAAAATATTTCAACGTGGTAATTATTAAATTAACTTTTAATCCTACTAAATGTTTGTTTAATTTTTACACATAGATAAACTAATCATTTGTGCAAGATTTCATTATACGATCAATAATAAAATTGGAAATAATAATAATACCCATTTTCAAGTATTTATTTATTAGAAGTCGTGTTTGAACGAATTATTAAAATCTCGATTACATACAACGAATGATTTCTCTACAAAATCACATCCTCTGTATCGCTCAATCGAATCGTTCGGCGGAATTCGATTTAGTTGCATCGAAATAACAACATTAGAGTTATCAGCCAAGTGAATTGTACAATATTGATTTATTTCCATTCAGCTGATCGAAAACGTTTCGAATACGGCTCGAACTGTGCAAATAAAATCGTATTCTTCAGTTTACCGTTCCCGCCGCATCTAATATTGCCATTTAAATAAGTCTAAAATGAAATTCTCTTGACGGATTCTTAACGAGTCGTATGACCTTGTGCTGAAAGCCGTCGATATTCGAACCGCAAGCAAACAGGCGTGTGGTATGGTAATCGAGCGCGGAACACTGTCATCACTAAATAGTCATATTTGCATAATTAGTTCATCTCGTTTTATTTATGCGCGCTGTCCGTGAAGGCGAACCGATGCAGCTTGCCCATATTCAAGATTTTCGACTCAATCTGTTCGTTTTGTAGTAGTGAAATTATAAAATGCAGTCGACCGATACTAAGAATTTATGCGTTAAATGTTCTTTGAAATGTCTCGTACACGCCAGACAAAAAGATTTACATTTATTGCAAAGATTTAAGTAATAATTTAAATAACTTAAAATCGAACCTTTATATATATATATATATATACATACAGTCGCTGATTTGAGGAGGTCAGACTCGAAAGTGAGTGAGAGTGGTCCCCTTGAAGATCACAAAAATAACAAGAAAATTTGATTATCATATAAAATGGGTCAAGCAGGTATCGGACATGGCGGCCGCTTATAACTTATTTCGACCACAAAAATACTTTCTAGGGGCTTCAAATTGGTTTAATGATTGTTTCACGTCTTTATATTCATAAAAGATCACATTCGTGGAAAAAAAACGAATATCGAATTCGAAAAATTTTTCGGCTAAAATCTAAGGGGTATACCTTGACGTTTTTTTTGACCAAAAATCGAAAGTCTGAAAAGTGAATTTTTTTCTGTATAGATCGAATCTAATAGAGATTATAAATATGTTTCACACAAAAATCAGAGCATGGGATGACAATTGTGCGATATTTTAGTCGATATTCAATTTTTGGTCAATTTTATGTTCAGTTCTAAACTTATTCCGACCACAAAAATACTTTCTAAGAGTTTAAAATTGATTTAATGCTCAATGTCGGACTAAGGGGGGTTGGACTGGATGGCAGCCCGTTGAAAATCTCAGAACTAACAAGCAAATTTAAAATATCATATAAAATACGTCAACAGTGGCGGATCAAACTGACGGCCGCCAAGGGCCCAAAACTCGGGGAAAAAATTATTCATTTCATAAAAAAACGAAGCTTAGACTACAACATCTTATCTGATAATAATAAATTTGCGTGTAAAATATAAATATATATTTTCATTATAATATATTTTCATTCTCTTGTCAATATTAAAATATCTATTTTTTTTTGTTAAAACAGAGAATAGAAATTAACATAACTTGACACGAATGAATCAATGTCAACAATAAAAATATAAATTAAATCAGAAAAGATATATAAATCAATTATTAAGTATTTCAGCTCGTTTATTTCAAATTATCAAAAAATATCCAACAATAATATTCTCAAAAATACACAAGTCGCTTATATTTCAAGTACTGGAACATCTCTAAAAAAATAAAATTCCAATTTATCTGTTACATGTAGTGGTATCTTCCACGCTCAGATTGAAAATACTCAACTCGAAATTTTCCAAATGTAACAATCTCAATACATAAATCAAAATGATACATGGCAATGAACTGTTGATTTAACGTATATACAACTTGTACTTGGCGTATGATCAAAACACATCTAACACTAGTTTGAAAATTGATTTAAACCATTCTTTTCAACTTATTTAACGCGATTCTTAACACTTAACACATGCGTACTTCGACACGAATCCACATTGAATTGTTTAATTAATTTATAGGCCAATATTTGTCATATTTAATTAAATGTATTCAAGTAAATCGTAGATGACATTTTATGCAAAGTAATAAATTTAACACCACTGGAAATATCACTCGAAGAAAAAAAATAGTATATATTACAGTAATCTAATTAATTAATACATTCAATTATTCTACTTTCGTGGTACAATTTAATTTTTGTACGTATTTATCATCGTTCTAATCAACTTGTTATTCATTCTAATAAGTAGAAAAATTACATCTTTTTGATTGTTATTTATCAACTATTTCTTCCATGTTTACTAGTAAGTATTATAAATGTTTTCTTCAAATGTGTTACAAGCTAATGAACTAAAAATAACTCAGTCGAGTTGAAAGTACTCGTCAAATAATATTTTTTTTCTTAAAAAAAAAACTTAATTTACAGTTTAATTTATAACAATGTCTGTTCAAGCAACACGAGCTCGTGCACATACATGCGAAACAAACAGAACGAACAGAATTCCGTACAATAAATTCTTAAGGAATCACAACTGATACGCGCAATTATTAATTACGTTGATAAATGTCATATGTGATACGAATTAATTTAAATACAAACATGTTTGTAGCAAATTTGTTACTGCTCGTGTTGTTCAGTAATTGAGGACCTCACGCCGCGACTCGTCGCCGGAAAAAAATGATTTAAATATGTGAAAGTCAAGCTCGGTTCGCGGTTCGAAAATGTTCTTTAGAAGAAGAGAAAAAAACACTCGAGATGTAATAGCTGTCACGACCAATTGAGTCCGCACTCGCGGTTGATCAATTTATGGCAAATATACGCGTAATAGTTGCCTGTAAACTAATTCACTAATTTTCTATCTGGCCATTTATCTTAAAAGTTAAGATAAATTTGTAATGTACCACTTGTTTCTTACGAAGTATCGAATAAGAACAAAATCATATAAATATATACAGAAAGAGAGAGATAATAAGTATGTACATAAAGTTAATATATATATATATATATATATATATATATATATATATATATATATATATAAAGAGAGAGAGAGAGATGCATTCTTGCTGATCAATCATATCTCGTTTTGGTGAACTTGCGGATTTGAACCAGTTGTTCGGTGTGCCGATTCGGATGCCTGATCTTATCTGTCCTCCCCTACAGGCCTCTCAGCCTTATTTGCTTCAAAAATACATTTACAGAAAAAATATATACATTGATAACAAAAACATGCATTATAAATCTATTTTTAAACGAGACAGTGCTAATGGGCTCATAAAAGTACAAGGACAGTTTCAGTTGCAATATCAAATGTAACAAAAAACATTAGTGGCACTCAAAATATAATAAATCCATATTCCATATAAAAAAATATTTCTAATTTACAATTATAACACAATAATTAATAAATAAATAAATACAGTTATTTCAAACGATACTTTAATAGTCTTGTAAAAGATGATACAGAAATTTAATTAGAATTCGAAATGTAATACTATCAATTACATCAAATAGTACAATGTATGCTAATATACCTTATTAATTGTAATTACAATCAGAATTTGAATTCAATGAAGATAAAAACGGTAGTTTGGTATGACTTAACCAACAATACATCGAATAAATCATTTTAAATATATGCGACTGTGACAAATCTTTTAAGAACACTGTTTGACAACATAATGCAACGATTTTACAATACTCGAGATGTATTGTTTAATTCAGAGTTGTTTTAATTAATATACATGGATTGACTATTAGAAAATGATATATTTTCAAGATCTCGAGTTTATTATTGAAACTGTACATCATATATACAAAATAAAATATGTTTATTTCTTGAAATTAAAAACGATTGTACATTATATTAACTGGTTCATTTTTTAAATGAAACTCTGATATATATATATATATATATATATATATATATAAAAAATATGTGTATAAAAAACGAATAATTTTTAATAATTTTATAATGGGAAAATATGTGTTTATAATTTAAAATCAATTAAATAAAAAGAATTTACTTATTTGACATAGACTTTCAATTTTATAATAGAGTTCAAACTTTGTAAATTTTGTCATAAAATAATTGTTACATTATAGATAATTTATATATATATATATAGAGAGAGAGAGAGAGAGAGAGAGAATTTCATTTATTTTAATTAATGTACTTCCATGGTTCTTCTAAACGAATTGTTCAATTTGTTAAATATACATTTCATTAATGCTGTTTTATATTTTTTTTCATAATTTCAAAAACTTATCTTTCTTGAATGATTGTTATTTCAAGATTTACACCTCTTAATATTCCTTAAATTTTCTAATACAGTACGATACAGTTTTATTGCTGGTTTTTTTTTCATATCAGTCAATATTTTCGAATATCTTCATCAAATACTTTATAATTCTTTATTGGAAATGCAATAAAAATTCGTTAAGCGATACATAAAATATTAACTTATTTAATCATTTATTCCTAGCACAATAAATCAAATAGAAAAAAAATAGAAATCAGTAAAAATACCGACTTTCTACTCTTTATAAGAAAAAATCTAATTTGTAATTGATGTGTACATATATATATATATATATATATATATATATATATATATATATATATATATATATAATTACATATCTGTCTATATAAACATGTTTATTTTCGAAATACGCAGTATGTATGGAACGGCATTGAGAAGAACATTTAAGTGTTAATTTTCGACTCAAATTACATGACTGATTTTTAACTGACGGAACATGCGGTTAATAAAATCGACAATTTTTCAGCACTTCGAGTGTATTAAATTACGTTTAGAAGATCTATGCCTGTTGCGATGGTCGCTGGACGAGTGACAATGATAAATCCGTAGATATTATTTTATACTGGAGTTTCGAACCTGAGATAAGTATATACTAAACAAGTCTACAACTATTCGACACCGTTCAGTGTTTATTAATTGACCACACACGTATATACACATTCAGTACTGATAACATGAGCGTTTTCACAATGGACGTTCACAATTTTTTTTGTGTGGATAACAATGGAGAAGGATTAGTTCGGCGGATTACAACTTTATTTTCAAAAAGTATCTATTGTTCACCTGTAGTCTTATAAGGAGACAAGTTAATGCTTTATTAAATGAAACTACTTCACTTTATATATATATACATGAATTACCACACACATACACAAGTTTTTATTGTGATGAATGCACATTAACTGTATAATAGATATTAAGTCACGCTTTTAAAGAAAACATTTGCAATGTTGAACTCGGTACGTTTCTGTTACTGAATTTTAAATGTATTTATTTTAAAACATTTATTTTCAAAGACGAGTCACTAAATTCGAAGACAGTATTAATAATAATAGATTCCAATTTTTTTTAAAAAAAATTAATAAAATTACTACAGAAAAATAGTCAACGTTTTGATAATTTCAAATTATGTTCTAAGATTAAATACAAGTTACTTTATCATAGAACAAAACTTTATTCAGGTTGACAGTTGCACTATTTATTTGTTTTTCTGTCTTAAAAAGATGTGTTCAACATTAGATGATAATAGAAATATTATTTTGTTACTGTCATTAAATATATGTTTCTAACTGAATGAGCATACCTGTACAAGATTGTAAGTTAAATTAATTTTCTTATATGAATAAATTGAAAGGTACTAAGTACATATGAAGCTTAGAAAGTGACAGATTGATATCATGACATAAACGATTCGAAATCGAAAACTGAACAAATCTTTTCGAACATTAGTTTAAAGAAATTACATTTTTAAATCCTTCGATCGTATAATGTGATTAAGTGACTTATAAAAAATACACGTCGATACGAACATGCTATTGAATTGAGTACGTCTTTTCGGTTTTTAACACGATTAGATATAAATTTTAATAACCGAACTATTTATGCGGGTTCCTGTGTCCGCTCGCACATACACACATTTAAATATATACTTTAAACTGCTTGTAATATGACACAAATGTGGGATGCTAGAACATAAATCCATATCAATACGTAGTACATGGAACAACCACACACAGTGACTGAAACGTGTCTTAAGTGTAATGTGGAGGAACTCGCCGACATTTGATTTATGCAGGGCTCTTTGCGGTTTCAGATACATCGATTTACTCAATGCGTGACCTAATCAGAACGACAGTCTAACATCCGCTCAAATGAAATTAGAGAAATTTGGTACTAGTGCGTCTACATTTCCGTTTCTACATTTGATTTTTGTATGAAACAGACACATATTTATTTCATATGATATTTCAAACGTTCTACGCTATAAAAAAATTACAAAGTAATACTTGCATATTTCTACAATCGCAATAAATAAGAAAATTTATCTTTTTATTATCTATAATTAATTTCGGCTAATAGAACTAATTGAGTATGTATTAAAGATACTAAATACAGAAAATAGTATATAGAATAATAAATTTATGAATAAACAAGTTCGATATTTTCATATTTCCAGTTTAAACAATCTATAAGCACTTTTTTGTAAGAAGATATTAAAATGTGTATATACCTTGAATCCTGAGGTCGGGATATACACTGACGGCTTTGAACTGCGACACCTCCGCCACACGAACGTGAACATGGACTCCAAGCACTCCACGAAGACCACGTTCCATCCATATGTTGCATCGTGTTCGCACGCAATTTCTGTAAGCGTTCACGAACCATACGACGCACCTGAAAGACAGAATACATTTATGATGTTACATTGATCCACGATTTGTTCTCATCGAAAATACATCAACTACCGTCATGAAGTCAACTGATTAATTGTTGACAACTATTATCGATCATTCATCATTCTGTCTTCGATGGATGTGCATAAGAAGTTATAATGAATTTCTAAACATCGTTTAAATAACCATGTGAGTATAGATTTAAAATGGTTCGGATATTATTAATTGTTTATTTATGTATTAATGGTTTATGACCGTAAAAATGATGCCTGTATTAAGTGACAGGAAAGGTATATCCGTTTCAGATGCGGTGCGAAACATCGAAAACGTTTTATACACATTTTTTTTTATTATACGGTTCTATTCACAAATATTGCTTCACTGAGGATATGTCATGAATTGACATAAGTGTTAAATGTATTATATATTTACACATGTCTTCCAGCTTCATTTAATTGTCTGTTTCCAGGTACATGACAGACTTGTCAGTTATAAAACATCACTTCTACATTTACACATGCTTATCATGTGCAAGGTTCTTGGCGCCTCTTTGTGACATTAATGGTATATAATCATAAATGTTATATGATATTGTTCTGCATGCGTGGGTCACGCACTTTACACAGTATGTTTATATACTTATGAATTTGTGAATGTATACAAAAAAGATTTCGGATTGTACCTAAGATCGAAATATTTTCTGAACAGAGAATGTATTTATTTTTATTTTAATGTCTGTTACTATTTACAGTTCATATTACGTCCCTTCAATGCACATTTTCTCATTAAAATCAACCTGAAATTTTAAGATTAAACATTGGTATATTTTTTAAAAAAAACTAGCATTGAAAAAACTGATTTTAAACTGTGCTACGTTAGTGTTCTTACAACAAACAGACTTGTATAGAGTCAACCCTTCCCGAGACATAGAAGTTTTAATATTAATTTTTTTTTTCAAATGAAATCAGAATAAACGTTTCTTCCGGATCGTTTTTTTTTTTTTGAATAATGTTTGTATATTTACTTAAAAGGTTTCACGATCGTTTATCGAAATTCGATACTATTTCCATTTAAGAAACTGAATGTTGACTCTACATATCGCAATCTACTCCGAACGGTCTCGACAGCGATACATACAGTTTTCGTCTCACTGCCGAAGCAAACGACGAGCAGACGAGCCGAGTGCAACCATACACGGACACATTTTCGTGTCACATATGAACAACTCTGACCCATAGTCCACGCGCGGGGCTGGTACTGTAACCATTATATTACACGGCCAATGCGCAATCGGGTCGTAGTCATCCGAGAACAATTTATCAGATGCGGCTGAGCCACCTTTCATCGACGTCATCGCAACTATTGTTGCATAAAAAAAATACCTATTCAAACCAATCTACATAACGAAACACAAACAATCCATTCAGAACGGCCATTGATTGTTTGTTGTCAATTCAATCGTATGGTCGCTTTCGATTTCGACTTGTGTGTGTGTTTATGACGAAACTCAATTATGTATAGGTTATGTAAGAACTTTTATTCGCAGCGATACTTTTTTTTATAATCTTCACAACTCCAGCCAGTCGCTCTATTCTGGCATACCTCTAGATGGTGGGATTTTTTTTTAATAAATTATCAATAGAGTCAAACAGTTATTGAGAACTTTTAATGTTGAAACAGGACTATATTTTACAAGACTAATATTAATTTAAATATTAAAAATATGCATAAATATAAACGTGCAGTTATTATGAACTGCACGCGCCGCTTCCTCATATATATATATATATATATATATATATATATATATATATATATATATATATATATATGAGTTGTTAAAACTTACACGTACATCTAATCAATACAAATTTGAAGAATTTCAATATGCATTTCCGTACACGCCATTCAACACGGTAAGCGTTTAAGGCGCAAGCACATCAATCAGTACGTTCTGAATGTATCGATCACCTTTTACAAAAGTGATCTTCCGTAATGAACTCATGGCTGAAGAATGCGTCGCGATGCGTGGCGTCACACGTATTGCAGCGGTGGTGTCGACGGTTGCGACCTCGACTGCCATAGGCAATTGCGCTTGTTTGATTTAATATGCGCTGACCATCAAATGGACCATTTAATTATTACGTGTGGCAACGACGTGCTGGTATTTGAAAACGTTTTTCTCGACGGTTAAATCTGAATATTAATTATTGTTGTTTTTAAAAGTGACGTTGATGTTTGCTTTACTAGCCTCGAGGTGTACGTAGAAGTTTTCTTACCGCTGGTTGTTTGTAATTATGCC
This sequence comes from Acanthacorydalis orientalis, assembly GCA_034766995.1. Lineage (NCBI taxonomy): Eukaryota > Metazoa > Arthropoda > Insecta > Megaloptera > Corydalidae > Acanthacorydalis > Acanthacorydalis orientalis. Next base: position 27,692,668 of record CM068323.1, read on the forward strand.
CACTTTATGCGTGTGTGCGTTGTTCTTATTATTCGTATGAATTATCAGTTCGACTGTATACCGTCGTAATGAGTTTGTAAAGAAAATAAATGTCTTGTGTACGGCAAGATTTATTAGAAACCAGTTATTTGTTAACGATAATAAACTATTTTTTTTATCACGTATGAAATATAGAAAATGATCAAAACAAGTCATTAATTAATGATCTCTTTACAAAACTTGCATAATATGCATAAACATAGTAAACGATTTGAGTATATCTGATATATCTCTTATAAATTCTAAATATCTAAATTATCTAATCTATACTATAAATCGTCTAAATATAATAATAATACCTTATAAATTATCTCTTCTAAATTCTAATCTCATGTTATTAAATAATGAAAATTGACAAGAATGCACAGCTATTATAAATAGAAAGTTTTTCACCAATTGTTCACTCTATTTACTACTAGAAACTTATATGAGAAAGAGATATTTTTGATAAAAGAACGATTAAAATATTAGAGCTTAGTATGTGTTATAAAATGACTTTTTTAATACCTAATTCCACAAACTGAAACTCGATATAATATCTTTGTTCTAAGATAGAGAAATGACTTAACGTTCGACACATCTTAAAAAAAATCAATTGAAGTAAATACTGTCGCATTAATTATTTTCAATAAGGTTTCGGTTAAACCAAAAATTGAAAAAAGTCAACGCATTTAAAGAAATCATAAAAGTATTTCTAAAAACTATTAACAAAACAATTTTACATTTTTTATATAAAAAAAAAATAATACAAACAGTCCAATCTTTTTATTCAAGTGTAAAATCACTAATAATTCTATTTGCTTGAATAAATTTATTGCTGATCTTTTAACAGAAACAATCTTTGTGAATATTGTGATGTTGGAAAGCAGAAAAAGTTTATTAAAATAAATCATTTATTTAGAATTGTTTATTTATAAATAGATGTGTTCGAAAACATTTATTCACAAAATCAAATTATTTAATACATGAATACCTTACAACCAAATACATGTATACTTTACAAATTGTATGTGCTCATTTTTAAATGCGATTTTTAATTTTAAATATATTAAGAATTGATAGAATGACCAAAAAAAAACATCCAGCAGAGGTACAAAACAACTTAACAGTTTAATGATATTCAAAGAACTGATTTCATAAAAACGTACACGCATTTCATAATAACCAATGTGTAAACCGTTACAGAATGGAAGAAAATTTCTCAACATGAAAAAAAAACGCTCGTCAGATTTCATAAATGTCAAAAACGTATGACACCGGATGAGGTGCGTATCAGATGACTTACATATCAAAGCTTCAGGGTATAAACTGCAGACAGACATCACACGCGGATACATTCAAGTTCATATATATATATATATATATATATATATATATATATATATATATATATATTCAGTGAAAAATAAGTACAAAGACGGACGTGCAAGTAAATGCAACGTAAACGTCCCGCCTAATTGCTACGTTTACTGCACAAAATGTAGGTTTGTACCATCACTTCAGTACGTGGAGGTCTGGCCAGGTGTCAATTCTCTCCAATGAGAAAATTATCATGCTGCCACCGTTCGTTTGTCAGTTTTTCGAATAGATATTCTTTGATACAAGACCAACAGTAGCGTTCCATTCATTTATTTAATTAAATTAAATGTTACTCATTTCAATATTACAAAAAAAAATATCTATTTTAATTAATATAAAATAAAATAAATCGACCCAAACTAATAAAGTCAGTACAATAATAACAATAATATGTAATCGTTTGTACTCTGCTACAAGTAACCAGAAACTCTAAATAAATTATCTCTAATTTAAAATATGTACAGAGTGCAAGTTGTACTTTAATTAATAAACTTGTATTTAAACTTCAACATAAAAGTGTTCAGTTAAAATAGAATACTTTATATTATATATATATATATATATATATATATATATATACCGGATATGAATACAGACTCAACTAATCTTTGACTAATTTCGTCGAGAATTACTTATAATTTATTTAATAATTTATTCACATCTGATAATCGTATTAATGTGTCTACTGTCAGATTACTTTCATATGTATAAAAAACACGCACGCCACTGTAAATATTTTTTCTCCGTTTCGTTCGCCCACAATTTGTATTTAATACTGAATGTTTACATATAAAAAAATGCATGCGTCTCGCTCATCGAATAATAACTAGTACGGTAAGCAAAAAAGAGACATCGAGTAATTGTTTAACTGCCACTGTACGATCATTCAATTTAATATGATCCCACAACAGTTGTGGTTTACAAAGAGATTCACATTTCCCCATCCGGTTTTATGTGCACGAGTTTTTTTTTTGTAACTGTTGTTCGGTGCAAAAAATTGGATTACATATTGTTTTCGTGTAAACCTTTTTTAAGATGCATGTAACAAATCAAACGCGGTTACGAATATAATAGATTGTTAAATAGTGTTCCTTTAGGGGTTCGATTAACGAATGTGTGTCAAATGATGGAAAGAATGGGTAGTTATTTCGAGAAGAAACAACACCCCACCACACTCTAAAAAATAAAATATCTGATTTCAAATAAAAAAATCCTGGATTATATGCAACGTTATCTTTTTATACATTGTTTGCAAATTTGTTTAAAACGTACCCAACATGTATTTTATCATTGAAATGAATTAAAAAATATTTTTAACTGGTATAATCAAGTAAAAAAAATATGACTGATCATTAACTTATACGGTAGGAATTTGAATTCAATTTTCAATATCATTTTTCACGGACTAACAACAACTGAGATATCATCCATGAAATATATCATCAGCAAATTTCATAAAAAATTTATAATGATTTTTTTCAAAAAAATAAAATATGTCATGTCCAAGACGAACTTGAACATTTCTAAAAAAAACAGCACATATAGCTGATAAATATTGATTCATAAGAGTATAAAATATTTCAAGATTCAGTATTTATAATTACAAAAAATAATAACTGATTGATTATTTCAATAAAAGTCAAATGATTAACTTGATACATACAATCCTTGCATAATTATAGTTGTTATTTTCCACTTGACATTTTTCAATCACCCGTATAATTGATGATGAGGAGTAAGCAAACATTAATCTATTTATTTTAAAATCGATTAAAAGGACATTTCAATAACACACTGATAATATAATGTATTTAAATTAATTTTTCTCGAAAATGTAAAATAAGCTTATATTTATTTCAAATAGATATCTTGGTGTCAGATAAATCTGATTAATAATATAATTTAAAACGTAAAATTCTGATCTGAGGATGATAGAATCTTCATCGAAATAATCAAAAACGATCAATAGTCAATTATCGAACATCTTCGATCAGAATTATTTATAGTTTGTGCGATAAGTTCAAAATCAATTCATGAAATTGAAAAGAAAAGATTTAGAATTTAAACTGATAACGAATATTCGTTTTTCATTAATCGATTATTCGGCATTTTTTTTAACAGTTGAGATGTGAACAAACTTTTATAAAAAATTAACATGAAAATTCAAACATTACTAAAACAAATGTGTACAGAGAAGTAAGTTATGTAAATATTTGTTTTATGTGAATAATAATCCCAATGATAGACAACATGAAACCTATACAAGTTCAGTATTAAAATTAACAATCTACTATATATATATATATATATATATATATATATATATATATATATATATATATTAATTTTTCTTCCCATCAAGAAAACTATAAGCGTACTCATTTTAATGACACACAGATACACATGTTTAATGTAATGGTTTTGGTTACACTTGTCACTACAAGATACATAAGTTTACTTTGCAAACGACAACTGTCAAGACAACATTTCAAGATAAACGTGAAGATAATACATGAACTTTGCATATGCTTCACATTAACAATTAAGATAATTACAATTTTTCACGGTGAAGACATAACCGTTACTCAATGACAATGAGAAACGTTTTTAATAATATTCAACGCAAACGCATATGAAAAATATTAAATGTTTCAAATAGGAATTTTTAATTTCATGCAGTTAAACAGAAACAAGTTTTGATTCTGACAGAGTTTAAGAAATCTATCTATATAAATCCACATGCTTATTTTAAAATTGAATCAAGAAATTCAGTGTTTTATATATTAGAGAATACATGTTTAATATGAAAACAGATATTTCATATCTGCACTTATAAATAAATATGTTGAGAGTGTTAAACTACACATTCTCAAAATATTTATTTATGTCATATAAATAATCAAACTATTTTCCAAATCCAATAAACTTTTTAAGTAGAAATATCGATTCAATCGATTGTTTACTACATGCAGGCCTTCGTGAAGTATAACACCTTTAATTAATTTTCCTAGTTATTCGATTTACTCAGTATTTTGTGATGATACAGATATATTATAATAGTATATTTATATGAAAGATAATCAAGTAAAAAAATTATTTCAAATAATTTAATACAAAATCGATTAAACTAACAATAAGAGAATTAAATTAAATAATCCAAAAATATGTATACATGTGTGGATAAAATTAACCAATCTCGATATGATAACAGTGTTTCAAGCCCTCCAAGTGTACGAATCATTTTCAGACATTACTGAAAAATACTGAAACTCTACACAACTCGCGGCACAATCCAGCATCTCAAACAATAGCAAAAAGAAAACCGTCCGATGAGATAAACACTGCCTTGTGACTACATATGCATTCATTATAATCTCATGAGAGTATATATATTATATATATATATATATATATATATATATATATATGTATGTATGTATGTATGTATGTGCGTACGTTTCATGTATATGTATGAATGCATGTACTCGACCCGCGTCATGGAACCATTCATTTGTGGTAGTTGTATATGTAAGTGATTTTTTTCAGTTTCGACTGTCGATGTCATTGTTATCAGCTGCATCGACAAGGGAATGAGCGGCCGCATTAGACATGTAGACAACACAACAGGGTGGATATATGAAGTTGAACCGCGATAACACATTCCTGTGATGTACTGTGCTCTACTATAATCAAACGACAACCATCCTCCATACATACGTTTCGTTATAAAAATATACCCGATCCCATAACTCTTATACTTCTTTTTTTCAGGTTCACTATGCGCTAATAGATTTCAAAAAGGTTATCGCTCATATATGGGTGTGTGATGTGTAATATAATACTTATTTTTTATGTCAATCAATGTTGTTCTTGATATAAATATGCATAGGATAATGTATTATACATATATATATATATATATATATATATATATATATATATATATATGCATGAGTGTCTACATTGAAGGTCAATGACTTCATACCAAAATAGTTCTGAAGTATATTTCATAAATCCAATATCTAATTACACATATCATGCGTTTTACACTGATTGCTGATTTGTATAATTTATGACATAATTCTTTAATTATTTTTAAAATTTTAACTAGAACAAGACTATTCGAAGTGAACATATTCTCGGGGAAAGATGAGATATCTTTAAAACCACGATTCATCGCTGTCCAGTGACTTACACACAGTCTTCTCTGAGATATTAATATTAAATTTAATAAATGATAATGAAATAAAAAAAAAAACGTAACTATAAGAAAGTTTACATACTCTTGTCAGAGAGAAGTTAATGAAAATATTTCAGAATTATTTATTATATTTAAATAGATTAGATGAATATGAATAACTTTCGAAATGAAACACACTTCCGAAATATCGAGCAGTGTTCTAAAATCTTATGCGTCCATCAAACGTACATAATATCCGACTGATCAAATAACACTTCGGTTACAAAGAAATCAACTATTTCACACGTACCTCCTCTGGATATTGTCCGTTGGAACCAAAGTGGGCGGCAGGAACTACAATAGCTGTGTTGTGGACGACAGCACCCACTACTGTGAACAGCATCCATATCACAGGCAGAAGACTGAAAAGAAAACAGTAATTATAATAGATTGCATGCATAGATTTATACAATTAAAATTAACGTTGAGGTTATGTTAGATAAATAATATATTACTCGATTTCTTTTCTTCTCGCGACAATAACAAATACAAAATGTATTATCACAAAATTACTCTGCTCTAACATTCATCTTTTTAATATATTCCTTGAAATATACAGCAATTATTATAATTTAATACATGTAATTTTTTTTTAAAGAGAGAATAAGTGTTATAAATCAATTTTATATTTCATTTTTAATAGTTAAATAGGAGTGAAACTGATATTTTACAACTGCAATAAATTTTATTTTAATTCGCCATATACAAGGATTTAATTTTCTGTATAGCGCATATATATATATATATATATATATATATATATATATATATATATATATTGATTCATGTCGTGTTAAAATGGCATCACTCAAAATGTAGATATCAAAAATTGATGTGAAATACGCATGTTTCTATGCAGCACTATAATCACCTCAGGGGGTACAAAAACGCCCTTGACCATTGTAAAATGAAACATTAGACGATATAACTATAACAATAATAAAGATTAATTTCATTAAAAGAGTCTGACAGTTTGATAAGTGGGTATAAAATCGAGTACTTAAAACAGTATTTAAAAATTCCATGCAAGTGTGAAATTAAGCCAACCTATACCACATATCGTACAGTAACCGACGAAGCACGATTAACTTAGTATGAGAGTTCTATTCACTAGACAAATAAGAACGAGTATTATGAGTACTAAGTCATGCTGAAGATTTAATCGTCGAACCACCTTTGCGCCTCGTCGTTTTTAAATAGAAAAAAAAGATTGGATAATTCGTGATTCTGTGTACATCGAACATCTGTCCGCAAATAATAGAGTTCTGTGTCGCAAAACAGCATGTTTGAAAATGTTAAATTGTAATTAAATTGATTTTCGAAGAGCCGAAAGTATTAACTGAAGAATATTATTGATAAATGTGAAAATACAGTTTTAAAAATGGCAGAGGTCCCACCGATGCGTAGAAATATCGGCGATGTCCAGACTAATAAAAACAAAGAGAAAGACGGATTCTTTGAGAATGACGAGGAAGAGCCGGACGGTGAAACTTTAGAAAAGTATGATGAGTTTTATCGAACGACTAAAAGTCTGCTTGTGCTTTTTCAACTGATGGGAATTATGCCTATAATGCGACCTGAACCAGGTATTATTTTTTTATCGATTAGACATATTCATAAATGATACGATTTTATATTCTATCAAGTTAAAATATGAATTTTATTATCTCTGTTATACTTTTTCATTTTATAAAACTGCAATTTTATTAACTAAACTATCAGTTTAATTGACAATTAAAAAGCTATTTATTTATCAATAAAATATGCAAATAGCTTTATGTATGAATATATAAATTTCATAACATGGTCAGAATTTTATCTACAATTTAAACAAAAAGAAGAAAGAACATTATTATTTATACAAAATTATATTTTAAAAATTCACTTTAAACAAAAATGATTTTTCTTATAAAAACTCGATTGTCAAATGAATAAAGTATATTTGTTATACAATTAAATGTTTCAATCATGAATCAGTGTGTACATTTTTTTTTTTTAAAAAAAACAAACTATTTAATTGAACAAACAAGGAAACTATTTACTGATTTAAGAATCTTATTAAGAGAAATGTGTAATGTGTACCAATAAACCAATTTGTTTACATGTATATTTAGTGCAATTAGAATGATGTAGTGAAATTCCATTCGTTTTTAAATATTATCACTTTCTATTTCTAGTGAACAGATTTTTATTTAATTCTTTTACATTTTTCAACATTTACATTTCAATGAAACTCAATGATAAATTTTTAAAGACAACAATAAACTATGAATGCTAACATTATAAAACTGCTTATTTAAAATATAAATTCTTTATGAATTCATAAAATAATTAAGAACAATGGACACCAGTGAGAATTTTATTTTTCTCGAACAAGTATAGATGTTATAAAAAAAATAATTTTAAAACAAGTTACCAATATAATCAATAATATTAAAAAAATATACTAAATATGAATTCATTTACTGTGATATGCATAAAACACAGAATACTCATATTAGAACGTGAATTTCCTGGAGCAATAAATAAATTTGAAAAAATAAAAGAAATAATTTATATACATACATCGAACTCGTAAATAAATTGTACTGTATAATAAAATGTATGATAAATTAATCAACAAAGCACATTTTATCAATTTATTTAATATTAATAAAGGTTTCATAAATGCATCCTTTAAAACTGTTCGTCTTCTCTTATCTTATTCTTTTCCTATATGATTATATATATATATATATATATATATATATATATATATATATATATATATATATAATAACTGTTAAATATACAGGCAAAGCTTTTTATTCATAGGTGATTAAACTGATTACAATCAGATAGTACAACAGAATATTATTAAATCAATTGAGAAACATGGGGGAGGACGATATATTTTAACCCCCGCTGGCAATGATACATATTTTAATAAAAATTTTGTACTGAGCACGCTTTACTATCCGTGTCCGAATCATCTATGAATAATAGCTTCAATATAAGGTATACTTACGCCGGTTCCATACCGGTATTTTCTTATATGTTTTATTACAAGAACAACTGTGTGATACCGATTTCACAGTAGGATAGATGTAATCATTTATTAATTGGTCACGTACTTTTTTTCTTTTATTAATTTGATCTATCAATCATGTTTTATTTGAGAACAAACTGGCGTTTATTGGTACACATTACGTACAATATTTAGATTGGAAACAGTCTAAAATTTCAATATATCTAATATATTGGGAAATGTTTGTCACGATTTGAAGATTTTTTTTTATTGTACAAATGTAATATTTGGCAGTAAGATGGATTATAATTTGGGTTTTAAAAAAAAAAAGATTTTATTATATCGTGCTATGGTATACTAGAATATATTATGAAATAATCACAAGTAATTTTAGATCAAAGTAATTTCTTGTCCGGGCGGTATTCATCCTTTTAGAACATTTGACTTTCTGTTTTCCACTACTACTAAAGTTTGTTTAAAATCTGTACTGAAACTAGGAATGAAAAACAGAAATTTAAGTAAAACAGAAAGAAAAAAACACCCAGGAAAACACATCAAGGAAATCGTAGATATAGAAGCAAATAATTATAATTTTCTTAATAATTTTATAGCAAGTAGTCAATAGGATTACCTGTTATTAAAACTAAGAAATAACTCTCTAATAAAATCAATAATTTATATTTAAAAAAAAAATAAAAAAAAATAAATATATTATCCATCTGTTACAAAAAGTCTTATAGTTTTTTGCAAAATATTAATTTTGTAAAATAGAGATGTATAATAAATTTTTAAATGTAATTGAATTCACATTTTTAATATAAATATGTATCTTTCCTTGTTCCATATCTATTGAATGATAATTAAAACGTGTCTTGAGATTGGATTTAAAAGTAATCGTTTAAAAATCGTACAAATCTTTTGCAAGTGTAACATGCGAAGAAAGTATGTTAATAAATAAATAAAATTTCCAAAAAAACTAGTAAATTATATGCTTATATTCGTTTTTGATTTATTTTTAGAAACTATTACAGAAAAATATTAGAGATAGTAATCATTGTACCAATTATGATTATTTCCTACACGATTTTATCCCGAATAATATTAATTTCTTTGTAGGTCTGACGATATATTCAAACAGTTCTGCAGCTGCGACGTTCGCATATATAATATTTGCAGCAGAAACAGTGTATGTAATTATGGTATTTAACGCACGTTTAGAAATAACGTTGCAGAAGGATAACCGTTTCGATGAATACATATACAATGTAATATTTCTAAGTATCTTAATACCACATTTCGTATTACCGGTGGCCGCATGGAGGAATGGTCCCGAAGTGGCTAAATTTAAAAACATGTGGACCCATTTTCAAGTCCGTTTCGTCCGTGTCACTGGTTCACCGTTACAACTTCCACAATTATCATTGATTACGTGGAGTGGATGCATAATCTCTTGGTCACTATCGATCATAATTGTAATCTCCGAATATCTCCTGCAGCCGAACATGGCCCTATGGCACACGTTCGGCTACTATCACATTTTCGCGACACTGAACGGCCTCGCATCTTTATGGTTTGTGAATTGTACTTCAATGGGGATCGCTTGTAAAGGTATGGCGCGAAGTTTGCATCAAGCGCTAGAAACTAAAGTGCCAGCTGCACAGTTGGCGTCCTATCGACACCTCTGGGACGATCTATCGCAAATGATGCAACAGTTGGGAAAAGCTTACAGTAATATGTACGGAATGTACTGTATAGTAATTCTATTCACGACAATTATCGCCACTTACGGATCTTTAACTGAAGTGATAGATAACGGTTTGTCGGAAAAAGAATACGGTCTGTTTATAATTATGGTGTACTGTATGGGTATACTTTTTATTATTTGTAATGAAGCTTATCATGCATCGAGGAAAGTACGGTTTGAGTTTCAAGATCGACTGATAGCAGTGAATCTTGGTGCTGTTGATGTAGCTGTTAGAAAAGAAGTGGATCTATTTTTAACACTCATACAGAAGAATCCGCCGATTATGAATTTAAACAATTATATTAACATCGACAGAGAACTTATCACCACTGTAAGTTTTGTTTTCAATTGTTTGATTCATAAATGAAATAAAAATATTAATAACAATTTTCATCATTTCTATCATTATAAAAGTAAACTGTTATAAATCTCAATCCAATGAACTAAATGACAAATTATTCTAAGACGACATTCTCTGTTTACTATAATTCATGCTACTTGTAAATATATATATATATATATATATATATATATATATATATTCAATTCCAAGTTATATTTTATTTGAAAATGAAATTTCATTGAATGTTAGTATTGAAAGTTATTTTCTTGAAAAAAAATTAAATATACAATAAGTCATAAATAACATTCAAAAAGAAAACAATTAGCTTTGAAGACATGTCTCATTCATTTTCAAAAATAGCAAATCTTTTAAAACTGAATAACTATTTAACATTTTTAGACGGTGTCAACAATGACAACGTATCTAGTGGTTTTGATGCAATTCAAAATGACACTTGTAAGACAACAATCCTCAAATGAAATGGTCACTGAAGCATCTTCTGTTTTAGCGAAAATAATAAACGGCACACAAGTATAATCGATATTTTTAACATGTTTACCATTTTATGCTACATAAATATAACTGAAATTATAATAAACATTATAAAATATTATTGGTTTAAAAAATATAGTTATATTTACTTATAATGTGAAAAACTAGTAAAAATATATTAGTATCACGGTATTTTAATTTTTATAGAATAAAAATGGATCTATAAACACTATTTTGAAAGACCAAATGAAAACTAAAATGAAAAACCAATTCCCATATATTTTTTTACAAATTTCTGTTTATATACAATCATTAAATACTTGATAGCTTAATCTATTAATTAATTCATTATTGTCAGAGAGTGTTTCGAATTAAAAATGTGCTAAAACTGTCCAGTTTTATTTATTTAAAAAAATATATATTTTCAACGGAAAATTGATCTCTTTTAACTGTAACTACCGTTCATTTCTGTTTTATTCCTGTTGACTATGATGTACAAACATACACATTTTAAGTATTGTTATGTTTTTGTTTCGATTTATGGCATGTTTTAATAATTAAGAGATAATTTCTGTAACATATCAAACTAGTAAGAGAAATGTTCAATTTACAAAGGTAAAAAGGTAAAAGAATCGAATTAAAGTTGTCAGAGTACTCAATATCTTCAATTATCGAAACTCTACTGTGTGTCTCATAACAAGAAAGATAAATCGATTGTAAAAAAACAATTACACATATTTATATTAAAAATATAATTCTAACAGAGTCAATAAACAATTATATTTATTGATAAAAATGCATTTGTAATTTTTTTATAGTAGAATTTAATTTGTTTAAACTTTAACTTGAAATAAAATGAGTTTCAAGTCGAATACCAGTGTTTTTGAGTGTACAAATCTGTGTATTTACTTATAAAATACAAAAGTAAATGTTTGAAAAAAGGATAATCTATGATTAATAGATTGAAGTCATTGATAGAAATGTTAAATCGACAGTTTTGACGATAAGTCTTTGTACAAGTGTTTTTATTCTTATGTCAATCTGATGTTTAGATTTAATACTGAGTATACAGAATCAATGATTCGGACATAGAAGCAATGAATGGGGATAGTCATGAGCTTAAATTGGGCAAAGACAGAGAGTGTGGTGTTCGTACGACTCTCTATTATAAATATAATAAAAAAATAAATATCAAGCGAAAATAGTGTTTGTGAAATATCGTAAAATCCGATTCTTTCACGGACATTTGCATTAATAGTTACAAACGAACACGAAACTCAAGTTCAAAACAAACAATGCCGAAATGTCAAACTGACATTATCGTGACCTTTCGTGTACATTCGGAACAGGTCGGCCAGCGGCACTTATGATGTGAGTGCCGCAGCACCAACCCTGTCAGAACCGGTGAGGAAATATATTAATATATGTCGGATGATGAGTTCGCTCGATAGATTCTACCCGTCCGAAAATAAATGATTAAAAACAGAAGACACGATAGTAATTACATTGTTCATGTATTCGATTCGTTCGATTGTTACACTGGTTCGATATATTCGGTGTTCTCGTGATGGACAACCGATAAACTAAATAAATGAATCGAGGACTATACGATTCATCATACGGAAACGTTTCAGGTATACTGATTATTAAATAAATGACATAAATAATATTAATTCTGAATTAAAGGATCGATAAGGTAATGATACTGACAAATAATAGAACCAAAAGAAAATGTACCCGATGGGTCGTATAAATCATACACGATAATCTTATTGTAATTCGAAATCGTTCATGAACAATCATTTAGTATCTATATTTCATCTCACAATTGCTTTCACATCAATCTTACCATATAAACTAATAGATTATACACAGAGTTTCACTCTTATCTAAATTTTTAAAACGTTTCTACACACACCTTACTTATGAAAATGTCGACCTAAGGACTTTAGAGATACGCACCTGCTTGTTAATGAACATGAATAGTGTATGGGAGCAATTATGCTTCGTGTACATTTAAAATCATCATCTTACTTAACAAGTAGAATATATGATAATATATTGATGGATTTATATAGGACTGCGATTTAAATTAGATTTTTCAGAACAGAACTTGAACTGCTATGCTCACACATTCAAATGTTATGATATTAGAATCATTGAAACTTAAGTATAATTCTACTGAAGAATAGGTTAAAGAACGTAAAAGATTTGCCATTAAACAGATTTTAAGGGGTTTTAATAGAAAAGACACTATCAAAATTTGAGTCGCAGGATCGAAAATTAAATAGATTTATGAGATGTATGCAAATATCCCTAAAGAGATATCATTACTTAGTAAACAGTCATTTAAGTCGAGATGCAGAAGCCCAGTACGAAAAAATCCCTGAATTATTTTCTACAAGCATTAATAATTAATTACTTATATGTATTAAATTTTAAAAATATTACTTTTACTTCAACGAAGTATATTTTTACCTCCTTTTACTTTTAACAGTTTATTTAATAATCAACGTGCGTTTTCCTTGATTGCCAATAAGGCAATCCAATGATTTCTACTCACTAACATGCATCACAAATTAATTGGAATCTAACCCGTTTGTTCATGGTGGAGCAGCTATATATTAAATGCACAATCATTTAAAAAACATAAAATCATTAATAGCTGTTCGACGTCTTGAAATTTTATTAAAAAAGTATATGAGTTTAATAATTGTCATCTTAGTTGATTAGAATTTATTTATTTTCATAAAAAACTGCAAACTAGAAAGTGTTCAATAAATAAAAAGTCGAATATAGAATTAAATAATTCTGTTCACACTTTAATAACATTCAATTAAAGTACATAAAATAAACATATTTTAATTGAATACAACGGTCTATACAAATCGTATTATTAAATAAAACAATACTTGGATGCAACTCAAAAATTTCAATTAGAACTCATCAAACTATTGATTGTTTTAATAATTACTAGTTAACCATTTAATGTCTTTATGTTGAGGGAAATGTCTATTTCAACTTTGACCTCCTAGTATAATAGCTAGTTATTAAAAAAATGTCGATATATAATTTAGTTATAACGATTAGACGATTTCCTTGTCGAGTACTTGTAGAGAAAATAAATGTCTCATCATTACTCCCTCGTTAAATTGTCCAAGTTCATTATCAAACGCTCTCATCAACTTTAATAATAGAACAATGAACTGTTTGAATAATATATTATAGTAAAAACACACGCGTTCTATTTTTAGACGACACCAGTCCAGTTCCAACCGAACACGACCGTAACCTAACCTCAAACGATACAAAATCGCTTTTAATGCAAAATATGAAACGTCGATGATGCACAATAATTAAACCGGCTCCGATTGTTTACTGTAACGATCACGACTCGAACCGTGTGTACGGAAGCACGACATTACCGCCTCTACGAAACGAACAGATAAAGTCGAAACAATAAATTCATCAAGACGTTGGTGGTGCTCTCTGTAATGGCGAAACGTGATTTGGTAGGCAGTAGCAGTCACGAAAATACAATCAGATTTGAAGCGTAATACAATGCCATAGAGATATTTATCGGATAAGCTAATGCTTCCTGCAATGAATGTTTCAGATTCCGTTTTATACAATCAATTATGATGTGTTCGATCTAGATTTCACAATTAATTTTTAATTAGAGCGAATTGGAAACCTTTGCACTCTCTCTGTTAATTTATTCGAATGCGTTTCTTATTAGTGGGATTCGCTATTGTGATTTGACTTCTTTTTGCCGTAAGTCAGCTACTTGATATACGCAAATCAGTGAAATAACAAGAAAGCTTTAATTAAGTTGAAAATTAAATCGTTCACTTGATCATACTTAATGAGCTAGCTTTAAAGCACACCCTATCCTGACACATACAAAAGTAAATTAGAAAATTATAGTAAATACATGAGTAATATTAAAGAAAGATATTTTATATACTATTCATAGTTTGTGTTCTCACTTGAGTACAAATTTTAAGATAGAATATCGACAAGAAAAAATAAAAATAAAAACTATATAGATTCAGCTTTAGATCAGTGATTTTCAACTGAGCTTTCACAAACTTAACACGATTATTTCACGGAAATTAAAAATAAACTCTTTATATTCAAAGATATGCTTTGTATTCGATCAAAAGGTTTATTAAAAAAATATGTTACAACTTTAAAATGTTTTGAATCTCTGCTCTAAGGTAACTAATCATAAATAAAATAATTACACTCTTTATTATCCTTTTATATCTTATAGAGCAAAAAATAATTTATCCTAAAAAAACACATCAAATGATGGTAACTGAGCATCTAACAAAAAAGTGTATAAATGATAAAAAAATAATATAAAATCGAAACTATCCAAAGAGTTGTGGTGTTCTTAATGAAATATCTTGTAATAAAAAAAAGTAAACTCGCCATCAATCGATTTATTAGTTATAACTCAACTAATCAGTATTCATAAATTAATTAATAAATCAGTTCTATGGTCAACTATGAAGAAAAATGTTTACATAAAATGTTTTTTTATTCTTAACTGAATGAATTCGTTTATAGATATTTACAGAAATTCTATTTTGGAAGGAATTGAAATCACATTTTCATTATTAATCAACTGCTTTTACAAGCTTTTTTAAATATTTACTTCTCTTTCTCTCTCTCTCTCTATATATAAATATATTATATAATATATACATATATATATATATATATATAATATATATAAACTTTCGTCCGCACAGATGATAATCATTTTAATAAAATCATCAAAAGAATCTTATTTATGTATAGAGAATGAACGTATTACGAATATAACATCTTGACCCTACATATATAACTAAGCACATGTTTAAAAATAGAGATCAATAATCAATTACAAATGAATGAATTAGTACTAAACGAATCACAAACTCGTTCGTTTATTAAAACCACATTGGAACTAAATGAAAAATGTCAGATTGCAACATCGATTATCCCAATAAGAAATGAAACAATCAAAGAATTTTTTTCCATTCGTACGCACATAATAGATTTTATTGACTGATTTATGGCTACATAATTCTCAAACGTCGTTAAATTTTCATCACTACAAAAATCGAAATGCATCGATGCACTTTGATCTTCACACATTTTCACACTGATTTTATATCGCTTTGTTCTTTCCAGTTGATTGAACTGCATGTTTAAATGAAATCTCATACGTATCGAATATATTTAGATATTTATTTTCAACTCGGTTCGTTTTATTTCAAACAGTTTTTATTGCGAGAATAAAAATGATTTACGCCGAAAATTCATATCGAGATTTTATGTGACTGTGAATTCTATAAATTTTATTATGTATTTCAGAAAACAGTTGACATTATATATATATATATATATATATATATATGGTGGTGTGTGTGTACCTAAATATGTATGAATAAATATGAATATAAAATACAATCGGCTTACAACATAATCGGATTATAGAAGATCTAAAGAAAACGTGCACCAACATTTGTAATAAGAATATTTGTAAATGAAAATAACAAAAGTCGATAATTAGATAATATATTTTTTAGGTCAAACAGGTCAACAGAGATATTATAAATTTTATCGGCAGGGAAAAAAATATTACACAGATTTTTTTTGTATTAAACAGTCGTGTATATGTATAAAACGATTGTGCATAGAAATCTGAAGATTATTCATATGATTTTTTTTTATTATTAATTTACAGTGTGTGATGATTAACATCTTAACAAAATTGCGTGTGAAAATACGAAAAAGAATGTTTTTTATATTAATAATAATTCTGTTTATGGATGAATAGCAGTGTGTTGATTTATTTACATATTAGCTGGTGGGAATTGTATTTTTTTATGAAAAAGGATAATTCTTTTTATACTAATTATTAATGTTACAAAATATCAGAGTAGTGTTCTAAATAATCACATGAAAAATCACTATGAAGAGAGCATAATCATTATTACTCCGAATAAAATTAAAGAAGAAAATATACCAGAATTATATTTTAAAATATGTGTCTCAGTCCAAGAATGTATGAGATACAAAAATCCAACATAACTGTACAACTATCTGTAAGACACACAAACCTATTAAACACACAACTTAAACAATTTAATTTTATTCAATTCGTACTCGAAATATAAACTCACTGCCACTAATGAACAACGAAACAAAACACGGATTAATATTTACACAAACTAACAGCCAATTAAATTATTCGAACGAGTAAAGTGAAGAAAAAATCCTGAATCATCCATAAACAGTTTTGGAAAACTTGTGAATCGCATTTTTTACTCCCGTATATGTCTTTGTTGAAAACGGACAGGCGACTTTACATTAATTGATCGTTGATAATACAGACATTGGAATGTTAACAAAGAGTTCTGTGCTTTTGTTATAAGGGAACGTCCTTATTATTCCATGAAATATTTTAATTATGTTCCAGCGACCTGCTTGATATGACTTAACGCTGTTCACAGACAAATTACTTCATTAGGGACTCTATAGAAAGGCTAACCACGTACAGACAGATACACACACACTCATATTATATATATATATATATATATATATATATATATATATATATATATATATATATGACATATAGAATCCCTCGAGAATAAATTAAAAGACTCATATGATCACATTTCGTTAAATCTATTTTAATTAAATTTTCAATATACGTTTATTAAAATGTTTAATACTTCATAAAGTAATAAAGTATTACATTTAAATATCTAGAATTATAAAACACACGTATGAAAAAATCAATACATTTTATATATATTTACTTTCCACTCATCACATTAATATCAATTAAAATATTTATGTTTTTATTTCATTAAGTAGGTGTATTTATTTTTTTAAAATAATAATAACTAATGATTATATATATATATATATATATATATATATATATATATATATATATATATATATATAAATGTATCTATATATGCGTATAAGCAAAAAGAGAAAGAATGTTTTCCTAGTATCCCAAAAAATGTTTAGACTACAAATCAGCGCTGTTGATAAAAAAATATTCGTGACAATACAATGAGAAATAACCAGCCTGTATCCCAAATAGTTTAGTCTATTAATTCTAATCTTTAGTGGACGTTTCAAAACAGAAGTTGTCTCACTGTCTACTATCTACCCACTTGAATCAAATATTTGACTGACGTGCACACTAAGCTACTATTTTATCTATACAAATCATACAAACAATACTTACGATCAATACATTTATATTATTTATATGTACATGCATACACACATACAAATATAGGTATAATGTGTATGTGTGTGTGTGATTTGTTATCAAAGGCGGATATTTCAGTGGTTTGAATGGAATGTCAACACATTTTCAAATATATAGTACGTGTCTCGTTATTATAGAAATGTCACTCTATTTTCACCTTAAGCTAAATTTCAGGTTACTGAAGATCTTATACAATCAACATATGTGACAGACGAAACATCTCGAAGATCAACACATAAGTATAATTTATTCACAAAAAATCTACAGGTTTATTTTATTTCTTTGTTGAATATCTAGATTATGTATACTTATGTGTATACATTATATATATATATATATATATATATATATATATATATATATATATATATATATGTATTGTATATCTATATACATGCATAGAATGATTAACTAAAAATATACATTTGATAATCCCTGAATGATACAATATCAAAAAATAATAAAGCTTCTTATAAAATTGACTCAGATTAAATATTAGCTGTGACATTTATTTATTATACACAAAATGTTAAAAAGTATTTCTTCTTTCGCCACGTCTACTATTTTGTATATTATTTTTAGAGATTATATTCTTAAAAATCGTCAACTTTCAAGACGCAGAATGCGAAAAAAAAAGCAGCCAGATGTATGCAAATAAGATTTTAATCGAAAATAAAACTTACAGATTGAACAGTAGAAAAAATGTTGTCTCGGCACAAACAGAGTTCCTACATACATGCCCGTATCGGTGCAAACAAACATACGTTTGACTCAAATATTGAAGATGTAAATGTAACATTTACATATTATGACATCAGTGTAAAACAAATATGTAAATATTTGCACGCGTGTCCTTGAACCTAAGTTAAATATATGTCAGTAGACAGCACCCAGTGCAACATGAGTGAATTGATTTATTCGCCGATAACTTTTTTTTCTATCTAGAAGCTATGTTAAACGTAATTCACACGAATTAAATAACGCAGTCTAAACAAAACTGCACACATATTGGATTACAAACGGCGATTTAAATAAAAATGTGCTAAAATGCATTCCGTTCTTATCTAACGTTACACGTGTTCACAATTAAAATGATGCGGCATTGTTTGTGTCAATAACGAAATCGCAGGCCAAATCAAACACAGATTTTAAATTTTGACTCGTTTTAAATACAAATATATTCAGGTCTTTAATGTCAATTATGGTTCAGATCTAAATATGAATTTATTAAAAATCATGTTTTCATTTAATTATATTTTACAGTGTTCACAAATCAGTCTATTTTTTATAAAAAGACTGAACTGAATATATTAACTTTATATTTTCTAAATAATGAGTGCTCGAGAAAAATATGTAAATTATTCCAAAAATGTCGTACAAGTTACTTTTTAGGTATACTGAAAAAGTGAAATTAACAATAATAAAGTGCTGTAAAAAAATCGTACAAAATCCCTTTAGAATTATTGTACATTTATAATATTCTTGTTCGCTCTTGTAATAACTATTTTTTTCAATATTATAATTAGCAAAGTTCGATTTTACAGTACACGTATGAACCATTTATACATTCAGGGAACGATGTACAAGTGTTTATACATATGTTTACTATATTTGGAATTTTTCATATCTTATTGATATAAACAAAATAATTAATTAGTCTAATTAAGTATCTTTAAGACTATGCTAAAAGATATTAGTAATTTTTAACTTTTAAAATAGATATGTTTAATATTTTCAAACCATATTTAACGAAGCGCCCTAAAACCCTAATATATATATATATATATATATACAGAGAAAGAGACAGTGAAGAATAAACTATATTTCAAATATATTAAAATTATCAGAAAGGCATATACATACCTTATTCCCACTATATCTGTTCAGAATATTTAATGTCTTTTTTAAAAACTTATGCGAAAGAAACCTATCACATGATCAAGAAAAATGTTCAATAAATCGGTTGGAAACTCGACCGTAATTAAAATGCATAGATTGATTGTGAATTTAATTGTTTTTACACAAATTAAACGAACTACGTGCACAGACATGTCTATCCACACAACTGACTGCTTGACCGGTACCGTTAGTCGTAACAGCACTGCATTTAATACAGATTATATAACCAATAGTTCTTACAAGCTACTCATAGGAAACACCCAGCGTATGTATTGAAATAAAAATGTATTAATACGACCTTTGGTTATATAATTTATAAACGCAGGATTTGTAGTAGTATTTTATTTTATATTATATACATATATATATATATAAATAATTTTTTCTTCATGAACATGATAGAAGGGGAGAGGTGACAAGAAATACAGTTTACGTAACTAGCTGTAACAGTCTACTTATATGAAGTTGTGACGCACAACATTTTATCCTGTTCATAAAAATGTATTAACAGAAAATAATTTAATATAATTGTCTGTTGTCTCTTTTTATTGAAACATTCGAATTGATAATTATGGCATATAATCTATGTACCAAATTTCTATTGTATTATTTTCTAATCGATTTAGTTTATAATTTTCATTAAATACACAAAATTATTAAACAAATAACATAAAAACGACAAAACAATTTAATCGATTGTTCGTTGCGTTTCCCTAAAATGCTGACACCGACTGTGTAGTGCACTGAATGTTTTATGTTTTCAATATTTATTGTATGCACACTAACATGTGTTCATTTATCACATCAGACGGTGTTAAATTAACCGTCTGTTACTACGTTACAATATATATTGTCTGAATATCTTCTCACTGCACTACCAAACGGAAAAATTAATTTTATACAAACATAAATTACTTATCGGTCGTTTACTATGCATTGTAGGATCATTTTATAGGAAACAGGTTCGTAACATATCGTTCGGTGAGTTTTATCTGAAAATTTGAATATATAAATGTTAATGAGTACAATGACAGCGGACACTTTTAATTTTTACCAGCAGAGATAATACTCTGTTGCCTCGTTGGCATTTCCCAAATGTTCTTATAAAAATATTTTCTTGTTACTTAATTATTATGATAATTGAAAACTATAATATTTGCTTTTATGAAAATTAAATCTTAATCACTCAGATAAGAATTCATTTTCACAATAATTGAACGTCCGCACATTTAAAGTATTTATATATATATATATATAAAATAAACGTAAAATAGTATGTTTTCAGTGTAAATTATCATCTTAAACCTATTCTTGCATTTTATTGATTTCACAATGTTTTTAAAAAGAGACTCATGAAGTATATTGATTTCAATTTATAACATTTGGAACTAAAATTTTATATATATATATATATATATATATATATGTGTGTGTGTGTGTGTATATGTATATATGTAAAAAAATTCGTTTATAAAAATTCTATGAAGGGCAATTAAATTTTTTTGCACATAAACTCAAAACTTTGAAAAACTTTGACATGTTGGAATGAAATAAAAAAGAAAGTTTGAAATGTTGCCTTTCAAACGATTTAATTAATGTTTCACATAATTACTATCATTATCAGTATATTTCTATTAACCCATTAATCATAGCATTAATTCCTATTGACCATAGTGAGGATTCACCTTTGTTTATTTATGTTTTACTTATACAAAATAATGAATAGTTTACAGTCTCCATCCATCGGATCGTTTTGAAATTCTAAACAAATAAATACAATTTCGAGAATTACTCAGCACAAATTTATTAGATATAATTGCTAGATTGGAGAAACAAATAATAGGTAATTCATGAGAACAATTGTTTGTAACCCGCATTCGTACATTCGAGTTACCAGAGAGCTTATCTTAATCATCTACATTTAAAAAAGACCACTGGACATTGTTGTTTTTTTCTATTTCAGTTCTACGAAACTTAACAATTATATAATAAAACGAACGATATCTTTTGTATCACTAAAAAATGTTCTCTGTTACGACAAAAAAAATCACATTTATCTCTCGGTTAAATTTAGTTTGTCACACACTTTTATCGACTACCAAAATCATCTTTAATTGGCTACGTTATAGAAAAATGACAGATAATTATTGTATGGGCAGTTTTTATCAAATTTCAGATTCGAACATATTCTACAGCTGTCTACATTGAAACGTTTTCTTATTTCTAAGTGTATTTTGAGAAAAGTTGTACAAAAATGATTTAGTAATGTCACAAAAGTATTAACATATATATATATATATATATATATATATATATATATATATGTAGAATTTTTTTTGAGTACATATTCAGTATTATTAAATTAGCATATGTATTGGTAAATGTTTACATGATTATATAACACGACGTCTAAACCAGGTGATACAAAAACAAATGTGTTTCAAATTCCTTCAGTTGGACAAACAACTTCTCAATAAACGACTTTTTTCACCTTGCAGTTTGTAAAATATGTCTATTTATTCACGACAAACAAGTCATGGTGTTATCTCGTTGGGAAACTTGAAGATTTATGAGGCGTACGAATGGTCTTACTACGTTGAAAACGACACGAGAACACCCACAATATTACTTACCAGTTCAATGTTCGACTGAAAAATTTGATAAAACTACACTGTTGAGCATTAGCACCGATGATTTATGCGCAGATTGCAGGTTATGTGTGCAATGATTTAAATATGATCGTATGTGGAGGCTGAACTGTGAATACAACTATGTTATTTCGACTCACTTATGAATTATAATTAACCTATTACTGCCCACGTCGATTGTACATTTAATAACCGATATTTAGTGCTTTGTTGCTTAATTTGGATACGGTGTATATTTTGTAGTTGGTTCTTTCGTACATTATCTCTACAAATTATAGGTTCAGATGATATTTGTAATCGTAGATTCATAACAACGACCGATCAAATAACATATTTAAGAATTACACAAATCAAATACGCAGTCAAACGAAATTAAATATAATTTAATCTGTAAGTTTCTATCGCAGGATTTTTTTTCATTAAAATCCTTGCAAACAAAAACAAAATTTATGATATTCTAGTAATAATTATTCTAAACAGCCTCCCTAGCAATTTGTTTAATTTAAATTTATTACTTTGGAAAATACACTGGACATTTTAATACAAATATCTCTACTATAGTTGTTTATTAAGGATAACTTTAATACACAGAGAACTATTTTTAGATGCTCTTATGCAAAGTTCAGTTATAAACGAGTTTAGAGATAAATATATAGCTTACGACGCAGATACCTGAGCAGTAATAATCACTTATTTTGATGAGACTAGTTCTTATAAACTGGATTTGTTGACAGTTACAAAATCCACAAAACGAATAAAATGTGTTTTGCATAAATCATTAGACGAGTCGATGCAGTATATTCTTATTTATCAAAAAACAGATTGTCGACTTGTATAAAATATGATATTTTACACGAATTGCAAAAAGCTCACTGTTGAAAAATTGTTTGTTATCGACGTTACATGCCATTAAATAGAAGATAATTAATCCAGCATCAAAACTATAGACTGTTTTTAATTATAACAATATATAAGAAAAATAAAAGTGGCTGAAAGCATGAAGAATCAATCACTGTATAAGATATTAAAATAGAACACGTTTACTTCTATCGTTTGAATTCTATTTTCTTACAATTATTTTATCAGTTTTTATTCACAGACATGAGTTAGCGCTAAATATTATCAACCTGTTTCCAATCGATTTATTGAACATTTTTCTTGATCATGTGATGAGTTTCTTTCGCATAAGTTTTATTAAATGTACATATAATATTCTGAACAGATATAATGGGAATAAAGTATGCATATGCATTGCTGATAATTATAATATATTTGAAATATAGTTTATTCTTTACTGTCTTTTTCTGTCTATATATATATATATATATATATATATATATATATATATATATATATATATATATATATGTAGTGTGTGTGTGTTGTATACATGAAAGACATTATATACTCTTATAAAACGAATAAAAAGATTGATTTATAAAAAACTAGTAATCTATTCAGTTACAAGTCAATAAAATTCATAATTTTAATATGAATATAAGTTTATTTTCTCTCTCTCTCTCTCTCTCTATATATATATATATATATATTGTCTGATGTTTAGAACTTTGTTGCTTAATGGCGAATCTGTGCAGTGTGGTAAATTCATGTCTTAAATTATATGTTCCTTAGTCTATATATTAATTCTGTTTATTTTTTATAAATGAAAAAAAAAATGAATACACTGACTAAAAATTAAACTAATAGACATTTTATTTGAAAACACGTCGTTCCAATATAGAAGAAAAATCTTCCTTCATAAATGTATTTATTTAATAAAGAATGTATAAGTAATTAATTAAGAGCCAATACATTTGAAACACTGATCGTGATTCAATACCGTATAAGTGTAAAAATTAAGGTTTTTATTATATAAATTTTCTCCAAGAATCAATTTAAAATATCATTCAAGTAGGTAAATTGAGAAAAAGTGATTGTAATTGAGAGGCGAAGTGGGTGCTACTTACTGAAAGTATTTAATCATGTATTTGATAAAATTTGTCAGTTTTTTAGTAGTTATATTTTTAGATACTGTTTTTAATAATTAAATATCGTAACATATATATATATATATATAAATTTTAATTAATATATTGAAATTTGTCAATAAAAAGAAGATTTGTTTATATATATTATAAATATGAATTTAAATTCATTATGTATAAAATAATATTTTCATATATATATATATATATATATATATATATATATATATATATATTCATGTATACATGTTTGTATGTTTAGTTACACATAGTCATTAGTATTTTGGTGGACTTGCAGATTCAAACCGAAGTCATCCAGTGTGTCGTTTCGGATGCCTGGTCTTATGTGTCCTCCCATACGGGCCCCTCAGCTCTACTTTACACTACTGTCTTTAAAAGTAAATTTACAGAACATATATATATATATATATATATATATATATATATATATATATATATAGAGAGAGAGAGAGAGAGAGAGAGAGAGAGAGAGAGAGAGATAAATAATAAAACCTGCACTGTAAGTGTACTTTTAAACGAGAGACCGCTGATAGGCTTGTACAAGTACAATATCAGTTCTATGCAATTATTAAATGCATCAAAAAACATTAACAGGATTCAAAAATATTTTAAACAAGACACTTTGGTATTGTGAAAAAATCAGGTATATAAATGTTATTTATAACCAATAGAAAAAAAATTATATAGATAATTCTTTTATTGACTTTTAAAAGTTATGAATAAATTAAGAATGCAATAAAATTAATACAGGTATAAAGATTTGGCACGAAGAATGGTAAGGATAGCAAAGCGATTACCTAAAAACGAATACACATTTATATATATATATATATATATTTGGGATATTATAATTTTACACTTCAACACGGTATAAATAAGCTATACGTCTTTTAAAATCCATCTTTACTTAATAGAAATATCTTCTATAGCAAGCATAAGTTATACAGAGAAGTAAGATAATTTAATAATGTATTTCTAATAAGTCACGGGTACTTTTATGTACTAAAAATCTATTATGCGTCTTTACGATTGGGAATAGTATACACAGTCGTGGTAACATTCACCTTTTCTTATCGAACGGTGCGGAACGATGAAGAGGGGATATTTAGTTGTTCTTCGAGTCAAGTGTAAATTCACCTCGATTTCGAATGATCCAATGAAAAATGTAAACGTATCTCCCTCTACTTACAGTCTGCTACTCCATGAAGCTACTTTTAACGTTGAGTCTCTCTTTACCTACGACTATTTTTAGTGTATTGTCCGACATTGAGGTGAACTTCTGCACATTAGCGTAGACTCAAGTTGTTCTCTACATTTTTTTTTTTTTTTTTTGTAAAAAAAACGTAACACGTTTCTAATAACGCACTTAATTTATTTAACGAATTAAATAAATTGTAAGTAAAGTTCTATCAAATATTTATAGTGAAAAGTGTTGTAAACGCATGCACTATTCAATTATTAAAGAATAAATCAATGTTAGTCGAGTTAAAATGTTTCTATACATATGCATATACATATACATATATATATATATATATATATATATATATATATATATATATATATATGGAAATAAATCAGTGAAGAAACGAAATACATAGCTAATTCATGAGAACAAAAAATAAATATATGATGAAAATATAAGCTGTAATACAAAGACGTACATTCATTCTTTCAGAATTATTTAAATTGAAAAAATGAAGTACAAAAATACTCTTTCTATGCTATACTTCGTATTTGATATTCCATTTTACAAAAATAAATTACTAATAGTCAATACTCAATGTACATTTCAAGCCACTATCAGCAACTTCTGCTCATTAAAAACAGAATTTCGTTTGATACGTTTGTTACATGAAAGTTCAGAAATAAAATAGTTCTATTAGTTCTTTACATCCAATAAATCAAAAAAGAAAATCTTTAAAATGTACTGACACCGCTTATTTTTACAATAATTAAAAAAGTTTATTTTCTAATAAGATTTTTCAACTTCGTTAAAAAAGATTGAAAAAGAGAAGTAGATAGGTTTAGATACGTCACCAATATCAAAATACTGAATAAAGAAAAATGTAAAAATGCATGTATATTGAAACTTATTGGAAATATGCATGAAAAAATAGGAAAAAAGTGAGGTAATGAAACAGATTAGAACACTACTACGAGTTGAATAAAATTACCTTTGAAGAAACACGCCTTTCTTTCTAATCGAATTCTAGAAACCAGTAAAAAGAGAATACATATTTTTCCACGAACAAATAATATTTAAACCTATTAAATAACTAGACAGAATTTATTACGAAAATATTATATATTATACTTTACTGCACTGTCTACACTTTTCGAAAGTAATTCGAATTTTAATTTATAATACGCTTTCCTATACTTATCGGCTTCATATTTCTCTTTATTTGCAGCGACTTCCCATCGTGCTGCTTCTAATCGAAGATCGTGTACCTTCTTCTCATTCTCAATTGCTAAACTTATTTTGCGAATTTTCAAATTATCCTCATCGTTAACATTCACTCGTCTATCGGTCGCTAAAATAGTTTACAATTATTGACATTTTCCAACGATATCAGACGTTTCTTACTACACCAGTCACAGCCACTTTTTTAATTAGATCTAGAGAACTAATCCAATAGAGACACTTACCGAGCTCGGATAAAAAGTGAGAGCCGGTTTCTTCGCTTAAATTAGCGTTTATAATTTTACCTGAAAATATATACATTCAATATACACAGTTAAATTATTGATTTGAAAAGGATTTTTCATTAACGATTGTGAACTATTATTACAAATGATGAAATTCAAATTGTTTACTATTCGAATGATTCATTTTAACTTTTTAATAACAGGTATATTCGTATTTGATTTCTTTTAAGCTAATGCTTCCAACATTTTCTATGCGTACAAACAATGAGTACAATATACTTTGAATATAAAATTTTGTGAAAAAACACAAGTCACGTAATCTAATCCCAATGTTTTGCGATTTCGTTGTGAGATGCATATTTAATAACACGAAATTACAATATACACTTATCTAAGTATGCAATTTATAAGTTGTGATGAAGCGACGCAATGTACGTGAGAGATTTAAAAATAACATTATTTAAGGAAGACACTTATCAGGACTTTTACACGTATTATTCTTCATAAGCTACAACATCTGAACTCGATTGAAAATATAATCGACAAGACTAAATCATATTCTATTAAAGTATACTTGAGCGAAAATCAATATACCTATTTCAAATATAGAATAGATTTCATACGACAAGTAAAAAAATATGAGTTTATTTTAACCGAACAGATAGAAAAAAATATATAAAAAGTCTTAACGAAAGGCAGTTGAAATATGTATATGAATCGTTTAGTGATAAATATTTTTAGATCTATATTTCAACACTGTAATAATTTAATTCAGTTTAAGAAACATTTAAATAAATGGGTTTGATGCCCACGTAAAGCTTAAAATATATTCTTGTATTGAAAAATATTTATTAATCATTCATTAAAAATTTTAAGCGAATACCCTATCGACATTAAGTACATTCATCAAAGCAAATTAATATTAATTTTTATATGGTTTTCTCATATCATTAGACATATATATATATATATATATATATATATATATATATATATATCGATAATAATTACAACAGTTTATAATTGAAAATTAGTTACATGCACTGGAGACAGGCGTTAAAAATACTTAAAATACTTGCATATATTTCTCTGCTAGAAGTTAAATTAAAAAAAATTTTCACGAGACACGTTTCAGATTTATAAATAAAAAAAATATCTTGTGTGGTACACAGATTCTTTGTAATAAATTCTATCATATTGGGAAAAGTGCTGTTAAAGGGAAAATGGTGAAGATTCTGTTTTGACAAGATGTCAGTAAGATAAAAGAATGTATTGACAATAAAAGTAATTCGAAATTTCAGCAACGTGGCTAAACATTCATTTTCATGAATGAGTTTGTCACTCGTCCACAAACCATTCATTCAATAATCGATTACTGATCGTTTTTATTTTTACCTAGATTGATTTAATGGTGGGCATCGTTTTCAGAACATATTATATCAGTTCTATGCAATTATTGAATGCATCGAAAAATATTAACAGCACTCACAAATATTTTAAACAAGACAGTTTAGTATTGTGAAAAAATCAGGTATATAAATATTATTTATAATCAATAGAAAAAAATTCATATAGATAATTCTTTTATTGACTGAACCTGAGAGTCTTTATAACTTGATGGTCAGTGAAAGATGACATCGTCACTAAAATACTCACAAGAAATGACAAGAATGATCCATAAATAATTATAGAACATTTTTGATCAGCAAATGTTTCTATAGTTTGTGTAATGAAAATAAATCAGCTTCTCTATTCTGGTTTCTTTCTTTCTTGGAAATGATTTTCGTTATCGATGTTACACAGTAAGTAAAAGAATGCTTAAAATGTTCAATCAGTGATAAAATATTGACTTAAAATATATGAAAATACTACTTCAAGATTTTCAAGCCTGTAGTAGATGTTTCATTATTAGATTTGGACAAGAATGTCATCTTTCAAATCAAGACGAAGAAAAATTAACAAAACAAAGAAAATAATCTAAAAACTAAACGTTTTAAAAAGAACGTCAGTTGAATGTACAACGAAAACGTGGTTTATATACATTAAAACCCACCTAACGTTTATTTTTCAATACATAAACATACTTTTTTACTAATCTCGACAAATAAAATTGATCAAGAGAGTTACATATATCTAAGATAAATTCTTTTTGCTTTAAAAAACAGACAAATCAAGCAATTAAACTGAAAAATCGTATAATATCCAGAATCAATATTTTATAATTGAGAGATAACATAAAAATATTTAAAAACAGGTCGATAAATGTTAACTACTACAGATAAATATCGAACGGTAATGCCTTTCATATAAGACTTATGAATTTCAAGTTTTTTATTTATCTAAAATTCGTTTCGAATATATTCGGATGATCTGACGAAAAAAATACGTTTAAAAATCCGGAATAGTTGATAAAAAAACATGTTATTAAAGTTAAAATGTTCCAATATAAACATTCATTAAAATATTTGAAGTGATTTAACAACAAGGATACAGACTTTGATAAACATCATGAAAAATGATTGATAACTCCTACATATTATAAGTAAGCATTCGGGAACCAATTATATTTTTTATTAAACATTATTAAACTATCAATTAATTGATGTATACATATACAGAAGGATTAAAATGTTAACCAGCACGATTAACCTAATTTAGAAACTTATCAGATCGAATGTTAATTAAAGTTCAGAACAATAAAACATATGTATGTCACTATATTAACAACAATATAAGAACCTATTGTCTTAAAACATAATTATTTCCTTGATTTCAATCACTCTGTACATATATAACCAGTGTCAGTTATTTTTTTGTTAATTATTTTTCTCAATTAGTCATTCTACAATAATGCGAGCGGTCGTGGGCTGTACATGAAACAAATTACAGATTTTGCATATCAGATAGAAAAATGACGAGTGTGTGATTAGTAATGTGCTCCATTATGAGAAAAACGGTTGATGTTTGAAATTGAAATTGTTATTTGGATTTTTTTTTTGTTTTAGTTATTAACCTGGCGAATTTGCAAGTCGTGATGAATGTAACGACGGCGACAATGCTATATCTGTAATCAAGAACACGTTTAAAATGGATGGATTGATCGGAATATGTCTTGAACGTTTGTTAAAGTTTTATATTCATGATTGACGCTTGGCTAACCTGAGAGTGAAGACGCGTACGACTCCGTGTACCCGTTTTGACACGTTTCGGTATTTGTTATTAACATATCTGTAATTAATATGACAAAATCTTAACAATTAAACACAAATACAAGAGAACTGATTGTTTATAACCTTCGTCGATTGAAGTGGTCGGTTGTTCATTTTCAGATATATCTGTATCAATTTCTATTTTAACTTTCTCTGAAAAAGAATATCTGTTTCAGTTTCTTCTTAAGGAAAACTGTAGAAGATATAAAAACTCTGATATAATACAAATATATATGATTAATATGTTTTACAGAACGTGTCTGGTTCTAGAGATGCTATTTTACATTTTAAATTTTAATCCACTAAACACTACTATTTTTTCGACATTTAATTCAAGTGCATTCGGCTAGAAATATCTACCAAAATCAGATTATCTGTTATTGTTTTATTTAAATTCTGAAGATTGTAGGAAAAACTTTTCTTAATATTAATAGACAATTTCTGAAATAGAATTTATCACACGTTGATATTTTCTCATTGATGCAATATTCTGGAATTAATTTTATATGAAAGCCGATTGCAATAATACTTTTACTACGAAATGAAATAACTTTCGATATGAAAATAGTTTGGTTGTATGAGCAGCTCGAAATTAATAATTCAAATCAAACGAAAGAATAATAGTCTTAAATACCCAAAGCGGCAGGGCCCATAGTAGAACTATCCTGAATGTTTTGATTCGACCACGGGTACTCAATAGATATATGCGGTGGTACTATTGAATCGACCAAATCGCCGATCGGATCGTCTTCAAGTCGAGGCGACAGATCTCCTTTTGAATACCTAACTGCCATATTAATTTTTCTTCGTCTAGAAACACCATCAAATGTACCAAAAACTAGTCTAAAGTGTGTCGGATCCGACGAACGAGACTATATTATTACCTTTGTTTCATATTCTCCCAACATTTTTTTAATTGTTGGGTGGTCCTATTCGTTGTGTACGGCCGTGAATTAAAATACGTTTCTATCTTTTTCCATACCTCTGCCTTTTCACGTAATGTCGATCCATCAGTTTTTTTATTTTCTATTATATCCTTATAGTCATTTACTAGTAGACCTAATATGTGACGCTCCTTATCAGTAAATATTTTTCTAGCCATTTCTATAAATAACAATTATTAAACGTTATTGTAAGTACATTCAAACTCAACTGTAATCTATATGTCAGTGGCGTATGCTCTTTATTGTAACACTTGAGTACAAGTTTTTTTTATCTTTGTTTATAAATAAAAAATGAGTGTTTTAAAGTGTTAATATTCTTTAATCACTTTTCCATTGAGGAATAGACACAAAGTAGACAATTACACAATGAGATTAGAGACTTATTTATCCTTTTATAGAAAATTTTAGTCGTAACTCAATGAATTTAGAATTTAATTTCACTTTTTAATATTTATCTAACTGCACTTGTAGTATCAAACTTTTTAAAGAAGAAAAATACATGTATTTAATACATAACTGTAATTAAATAGTACAAAATATTCTTAATATGACTCATACTCATAGGAATATTTAAAGAGTACCTTTGAACAACGTAGAAAAAAATTTTTAAA
Source organism: Acanthacorydalis orientalis (assembly GCA_034766995.1). NCBI lineage: Eukaryota > Metazoa > Arthropoda > Insecta > Megaloptera > Corydalidae > Acanthacorydalis > Acanthacorydalis orientalis. The sequence continues at coordinate 27,725,155 of CM068323.1, forward strand.
TCTAAATTCAAGACTTTTAAATTTAATATTAATCGTTGCTTTTTGGCAATTTCAGAGATTTTCTCATTTGAGTTTATTTCTGTTGACAGACTTCGACTTCTGCCACCTAAAGATAAATTTTGAATTTCAAGTTGAATTTAAAGTCATCCTAAAGATGATAAGATCTCTAAACTGGCCGTACAAGAGGTGAATTTAGAGGATTCACACAGACTAATGGATGGCACTGAGAACAAGTTAATAATGATTAATAAAGAATAATAATATTTATAAAATCACTAAGATTAATATACATTTTTTGATTTAAGGATATTTATTATATGTTAAATATATATATATATATATATATATATATATATATATATATATATATATATATATATATATATAGATAGATAGATAGATACAATTAAATAGTAGTTTTTTTAAAAAAATAAAAATAGCCATAAGTTTCCTCAGAAATTATAATGATATTAAAAAAGTCTGATAAATAGTTTTTTTAATACTGACTATTTGAGAATTCAAAAGGAACATTAAGCATCAGATTTGATGATTTTTATATATGTTTTTTATTTAATTCCTTTGAGGACCAAATGTATTAAATCGAAATTCTTTACATATTCATAAAAACACAGACATTATTTAGGAAATCAAGAACGCACGTCTAGATTATCCGTCTTATGTTGAAAAAAAGGTTATGAATACGTTTGTAAATTATTTATGGTATCAATAAAACACTGCACATTTTTAGAATACTGAATAATATATTTATATTGTTTGTATATATTTTTTTGTAATGGAAAATAATATATTATTTAATGAGAGAAGATATTAATAAAACCGGATTCCAATTTGACGATATATTATAAATTCAATCTACTTGGCTATAACTATTTCCAAACATGCTATTAATAATCAAGTTAAACATAGTTAAAATATTTCTGTGAACTTCACGCCAAAATATAACAAGCATCAATTTATGTTAAGTAGATTTTTAACTTGATTGAATTACTTTTTATAACAGACAAGAATATAATAAATTTAAAAAGTATAAATTAATATTATTAAATTATATACATTTAATTTTATAATAATTATATTATGTAATTGCTTACATTGCAGTTATTATAACAACAGTATCTTTTTTTAAGAAATACTGCCTGTTTTACAGAAGAAAAAAGTCGAATTTAACAAAGCTTAAAAACTATACTATAACACATTTCATATAAGATTGCATTTACAAATTTGTATATACATATATAATATATATATATATATATATATATATATATATATATATATATATATATATATAATAAAATGATTCCATCAAAATGTACACGTTTTTTCATAAAAGCAACATAACTGGAAAACAATATTAAGCTCAGAGATAGAATAACTAGTGACTTTCACGAAAACATGAAATACTAATCAATGGATCAAAAAATAAAAGTTTATATATATATATATATATATATAGAGAGAGAGATAAACAGATATGAAAGGTTCTTTTTTATTTCGAATCCAATGTAATGAAAGAAAAAGTTTTATTACAAGAGGAACAGATATCTTTCTTGTGATGAGAACAGATAGACTAATGGATACACGAATTCATGGTTCTTTATCAACCCTTCATTGTACAGGAAACCATATGTGCTGATTAGTAAATAACTGTTCTTATATAGGAATATAAGACTGATTTATGATACGTGTGCAATTTAATGAACAGATATCAAAAATCCGATCATTAAAATAAATAGATAAATAAATAATGACCAGTGAACGACCTATGTATGATTACTTTTACGAAAGTCCCATTTTTCACACAGTGAAGGGTTTGTTGAAATGATAATACAGTATTGTTGGTTAAGAAATAATTAGTGAAAGCTATAAAATGTGACTCAATACGTAACACGTGGTTTTTGATAAATGATTCTGATGAAATCAATATTTTAAAAATCGAAAAATGTATTTAGTACAACAGATTACTGATCATTAAGCTCGAAATTCTCTAATATGACTACTGACATATCATAAAGTTTTTATAAATTATTTAAACTATAAATTATTTAGTTTTTAATGACTATTTTATTTAATTAATAGTTAAGCATTACTTAAACATTTTTTTAATTTAAAAATCAACCCTCACTATCTCTTTCCTACAGAAAATTATACAATATAGTTTCAGAAAACAAATTTCAAGAGTTTCCCAAATAAATAAATCTATATATATATATATATATATATATATATATATATATATATATATATATATATATTGAATGACAAAGAGATAAACAAAGTGGAGATAGGATGATAAATGTGTTTTATTACAATAACTTCGTTGCCATTTGAATGATTAATACACGAAGACAAAATGTGTTATATAATACAGAAACGATCGAAAACTTATAAATAGGTAAAGAATTTACATCCAATCTATTACATACATTTGTAAATATTTGAATAATCATCTTTCATCAAGTTGTCATCTATCTATTTTAAATGATTACATAAAACTTCTAACAACGGCCATAATAACCGAATCTTTGGTCTAAGTTTAAAAAGAAACCGTGCTGAAAACCATATATGAAGCGAAAACCATTAAAGATCAAGTATGATGAATTTTTAGAGGACTAAAATACAGAAAAGCCTATTAATTATTTACTGACATGCATGTAAAAAATTACATCTATTTAAAAATTACACTACGTGTAAGATAATATGTAATCAGAACATAACACACAGCATATTTATACAACGTACAGATAGAAGTGTCATAGACACTTGACGGTTTTCAAAAAAAGATTGATATTGTTTATAACTTGAGATTTATAATGTACATATAGTATATCTAGTTTATAAATAAATACAGATCACATCTATGTATTAATTACATTGTTATTGTGCAATTCAATTAATTAAAACAGTTCCTCTGGAGGTGAGGCTTCGCGGAATGAAACAGACAGAACTGTTAAACGATATACATTTAAGCAAAATGTGCTTCATCATCATCGATTGATATAACGTTGGTGGAGTTACGCCACTGACATTTGCCATGAACTATAAAATACTTTACTCCAAAATCACTCACCTTTTGTACGAAATCTAAATGTTAAAACATAACAGTAATATGCATTGTATAAAGGACACTTTACGGATAACACCTATATTGATTAACTTTGATCTACTGTTTTAAAAATATAACAAAATAATATATTTAAAATAGAAATGCTACATAACACTGACGAATACTGAGAACTGCTTCCAACGCGACAAGTTGAAAGCGAATGAAACAAGTATACAAGTGAGAGAGAGTGGCATTTATCGATTCCCCTCGAGGAGGTAAAACTTGTCTGGAGTGGAATCGAGCGAGGGACTGCTAGCCCCTTCTCTTTCTATACTGTGACCTTATCCCCTCACTCGTCCGAGCGACTCTTGAGTGTTCGATATCTCCTCTGCTTGTGTACGTATGTGGTTGATAGAATACTGACTTGGCATGGTCTGTATCACAGATATGCTCTGCCTGCCGCCAGACGGACTGCGGACGACACCGTTCAACGTTCAGGTTTTTACAGGCTGCTCGCTCGTTCGCATGTGTTGGATTTCGATACGCGGCCATGTCGTCGACGAACACAGTTTTAAATATCTCGTCAATTTATTACCGGGGTATTGTTGCTGAGAAGTCGAGTAACGCGACGACATTCAACTTGGAAGAGGGAATCGCTACATACAACACACACACACAGTAAGCATATGAAGATTGCAAAAGAAATAACAATAAACACACATACGTATGAAGAGATAACTAACGATATGTAGTGATATCCGAACAGACCAGGTTATAAAATGTAAACACACAAGTGGAGTAGGTGAAACAATTTAATGACGCACGCACAACTGTTCCGTTTCAGAAGACTGTACTTGTATATACCATGCACAAACGACAACATCTATCATTTAAAATATTACAGAGAAAACATATTCGTACTTTAAAGTTTTGATTTTTAACGAATAAAGAAACAGTTTTGCTAAAGCACATGAAATGTCAATTTTCGATAATTAATATAAACTTTCAACGGCTGTACAAAAAAACATTCAACTATAATTCTTTAAGACAAAATAACGTCACTTATCGATAATCAGTCTAAAAATGAGAATACTGATCTTCCATTCTAACTTAAGAAAATACGAATAAGAATAAACTAAAATTAAGAACAAACTATAAAAACATTTTGTGTTTAATACTTAGAATGTTTTGTACTGGAGGCTAATATACGTTAAATTCTCATAAAAAAAAGTAAATATTAATGAATTTTCAAAGCTGAACAAACAATTTTACTTTTTAAAAAGCATAGATGTTTAATTAAATATGCCATCTCTATGGTAATCTTTAAGTTAAGCATTATTGTCTTACATGCTTCATCCATGAATCAAAAAATATTGGGCAGGGGGTACCATTTTTCAATCGAGCTCCAATTTACACGACCATTCACACAGAAAACAGAATCTAAAAATATTTTTATAAAGTTTGTGTTAATTTATGCATAAATGACAAACATATATCTGTTCTTTTTACTTGTATCGATAATTAAATGTGAATCACTGTATTACATACATTAGCGACTGTAAATTAGAGTCTGCTCGGAAACTAGCGCGCCTCTACTCTATCTCACTCATATTTCGATAAATGGTAATTTTTAAAGAAGACCAATACGAAATATTTCTATATTAAATGTTTAAACGCATCTTATACTTGTCTTAAAATAGAAATGTATAAATAAAAACACTCTATGACATTAAGTTATACAAACAAATATATATAGGAATGTAATTTATGAACGAAACTAACTTATTTCATGTCAAAAATGAGTTGCAACACCTAAATGTTTCAATAAATCTTCGGAGAATTTTTCTCAAATTGATAATCTGTTTTCTCAGAGAGTGAAGGAAAATGATATAAGATCTGTATAAATATTACATGAAAAATCGTTAATTCTGTCAACGCGGATCTAATAATAAATTGAACATCTTGAAAATCTTGAAACGGTTGTCATAGTTATAAAAATAGATGTCATAATTATCGATTTTGTATACGAATCGATATATATATATATATATATATATATATATTACAAATAAAGAATCACGAAACAAGTGTTGCAAATAACACTTCAAATATGAAAAAAAACGTGCAAGTGTTTTGTTTAGACACGTTGAAATTGTACATTATAAACATCTTAAAATATTTACAATTGTTGATAAACATACCGAAAAAAAAATCCGAAGTAACGTTCGTACGAAATGGAAGACTTCAAAAATAAACTGCATTCCATAAATACTATTCATCATGATATGCACTTTTATCTCTCAACATTATTTATGTAACAGAAATAAATCACATGTCTAATTAACTCTGTTATTAAAATCAAGTGTACTTCAATTGTGTGTATGAAAACAAACAGTATTTATTTAAAATGTTTGCTATTCAACAGATTTTTTTCAAGAATTTCAGTTTACATCTTCTAATCAATTAAACTGCAATTTTTTTTACATTTACACTGACCAATAATGAAAATAATTGATGAACTCATTGTACAATAGCCTCTAGCTTTTTTATCTATCATTATATATATATATATAAAGAAAAGATGACCTTTTCAAAAAGACAAATTTACAATAAGATGAATCAGCAAAAAAAAACCGAAAAATTCTATAAGATGAACCTTTATTTTCAGGATATCAACTTTGTGCCTTACTATAATTTTTTTTATTAAATATATTCATACAATGGACCCTCAAGGAAACATTTCTTTAATCCATTTCAAGCACTTTACTTATCAATTAAATAAACAACAGAAAATATACAAGGATTCGACAAAAATATTGATTTGAGATAATATGAGATTAATAAACAATCATATAAGTGTAAGTAGCGAACGATATCACAAAATTTAATTTTAAATTCTGAAAAGAAACAGTTTCTTAAATAAATTATACATCAGATAAATTCATAACCTTATGATTGTGAACAGTCTGAAAGTTTACCCCAACAGTTACGCCTATTTAACAAAACATTTATCATAATAAAATACTTCATTTTAAAACTATAATTCATATTGAAAATGTTCTTGTATTGTTTTATTTTTAAAAAAATATACATAACTTGAAGACGTGACAAGTATAATATGCGTGTGCAAAATGTCAAAGGAAAACAACAAACTATAAATCAATATGTGAAGTAAATTGTGGTCCCATATATAAAGAGCAGAATAAAAATTAATAACGATAACTTATACTTAATTAGACCTTCAGCATTGATATATATTTTTAGCGTCCTGTATCCTCCAGACATCAAATTATAAGGAAACCGGTTGTATAATATGAACAATGCACAGGCTGAATTACATTCAAAGTATTTTTCAATCTATTTTATAAATTTGCACTGTTTATTATCATTTTTTTTTGAAGAGGATTTATATCTTTAATTATTCTTTTAAATTCATAAAAGTGTATCAACTACTGTTTTATCTAATATCTCGGAGACATAGAAGTTTATCAATATTTTCAAATAGTTTTGAAAATAGAAGAGAAAGTAGTTATTTTTGATCTGTATTATGTATGTATTTCATAATTATAACGCATCTTTATAGAAAGAATGGGATTATAAACAGTAGATATTTTGTTGTTAAACTGTTAAAGAAAAGATGTTTCTTTTTTAAACATAAATCCGATATTATCTTTAAATCAAAAACATACAGATACTCCTCTCCTATGTCTCTAAGTACTTGAATTCATGCAATGAATAATTCCTGTAGTGTGTCATAGGATGAAAACGTATGCAGTCGAATACTTGAAAAGTATATTAATGTGAATTCAACAACAGTTCGAAAACGCATACACTGAACAGATAAATACGTCATTCAAATGCCTAACACTTTAAAAACTATATCGAATGTTTAACAGTCGTAAAAAATTACCCACACATACATTTCGTAAATTGTTTAATTCTATTTTCATAAATATTTTGACAGTTTTAATAAACGAATGACACACACGATGGATAAAACACCGAACATAACAAAAGTGCTAGTGAAAAATTGAATACCGAACATTCGAGTATGCCTGAAATAAATTCATATTGAGAATAAATTTATTATAATGCGCGTATGACGTAACATAAAACATAATAGAAACAAATGCACGAACGGAATTCATTAATATCGACCGACACCTGCAAGTTACATATCCATTTAATTATATTCGTTTTCGCTGCGACATATAATAAAAAGTAATTAATATAAACCCACAATAAACGCACAAAACCCACGCCGATTAAACCACGCGGAAACGGACCGATCTATTATGATGTTGTGTGCAGAGGGCCCGTGTGTGTCTTTGATGTTTAAAAGGTGTATATGCATGTATTTACATGCATCGTTTACATTCATATTTGATTAATTTTTAATAACTCATCCGAGCTTTATAATAACACATACACAAAATACACATTAATTCTTTTATTCGAAAATAATCACATAGTCGGCTCGAACGCGTCGTGTTGTCTGAATTATAATTTTTTCTGTGTATATTTTAATTGTTTACGCAACTTTTTATTATTCTCTTACACATATATATATATATATATATATATATATATATATATATATATATATATATATATATGTATACACAGAATGAAATCTTAACTGAAATCTTTATTATATCAGGCTGCAAATCTATGACAATAACTTTGAATCTGACCTCTCACATATTATATTTTTTATTGGTTTTGATTAAGGACGTTCTGCCATATAAAAAATGTATATCTTTCTTACCAAAAAAATATTCAATGTCTTCATAAAATAACAAACGTATTCAACTGTAATAAAAATTGATAGTATATTTTTTGTCAAGTTTCTGAAAGTACCAAAACATGAATCTGAGTGCAGTTTTCTGTAGAAAATATGATATTTTTTCTATATCATGCACAACTTCGGGTGTGTCTACTTGAAACAATAAATTTTATGAGAACACTTTCTGTCAGAAACGATATTTAACTATCATATATATCTCAATTTAATTTATGATCGAATCTGTTAAAAATATTGTACACTATTGTACACAAATACAAATATTTGTATATATATATATATATATATATATATATATATATATATATATATATATATATATATGTGTGTGTGTGTGTGTCTACAAGCAACAGAACACCGATTATTTTTTCGTGACAGAATTGTTAACGTTGTGCACAAAACCTATTTTTCCTTAGAGGATAAAGGATTTTCTGTCAGGTCAGCAGTCTATTGAGTCTAGCTTTCAGTTACGGTCACCACAAATCTATATGTATATATATATATATATATATATATATATATATATATATATATATATATATATATATATATATTGTACATATGTATATACATTGTATGTCTAAAGCAAAACGTGTTTCCTTTTGTTGTATATTTATCTACAACACGCTTTACGTAAATTTATTCAATCTTTTCTAAGCTAATCAAGTCATTAAAATTATTTGGTTCATTGACAAGTATACAATTACAAATGATAATACCGTTCGGAATTTTCAAACCGAGCCATTATTTTCTTTTGAAATAAATCTCACCTACGCAAGTTACTTAAGAGAAGATTACTTTCAAGCATCGCTTTCAATAAAATAATACGAAATGATATATGAAGAATTACAACTTCTTTATATATTAAACCTGTATTATACAATATGCGTGTTAGTTGTTGTTTTTTCAATAGTTTGAGCATGTTTTTTTTCTCCGTATTTGAATTACAATCAAATGCAGAATCGGTCGAATGTAACAGGCGTTTTTTTTTTTTGAAAAAAAATAATATTTAAATATTCATAAATAGGAAATCTTGATTGAAGTTTGAGAAGAGAAAAGAATACACGGATGAAATTATGGAATAGAAACGTTGATTTCACGATTTGATTCGTTTTCTTGCTTTACAAATCACAACTATTGAATTTTCTGTATCTTAGTGTTTTGAAATGGTAGCATCGTTATTTAAATCCGCATAAGTACTAATCTAAAATGATTAATAATAATTTATTGAATATTTCTGTTGTTGATTTATGAGGTGAGAAAAAAATAATTTGTGAATATTAATTTAACCACAGTACCAGAACTATAAATTGAAACAACATAAGTGAAAGAAAATTAGATGATATCAACATATCCTCTACTAATATTAATTTTTTTCTTTAAATTTGAAATTAATTAAGAAAAGTTTTAACATATTAAATCTCATAAGTTTGTGTTAAAATTGAGCTGATGTCTGTCATGCAAACATGAACTGAATTACAAGATGTTCTCCAACAACAGTTTGTCAAAGTACGACAATATTTACTGACTGATAACATAGAAAATAAAAAGTCGATTCTTTATGTAAATGTAAATTTTCTTCGCTATCAATCGAATAAAATAAATACAAGTTTTATTATAAAACATATCGGTTCTATTAAAACGTTTCAATTGAAATGAAATTAATTTTTTATATGTCAAATAAAAATAATTAGATGTAATATCGAGATGTTCATATTACCCCCTTTCATTCTTTGATCACATATAAAAAAAATACTGAAATCTATTTAAAGATTAAATACTTGTTACTAAATGAAAACAGTTTATCTTTTTAAAGACCTGAAATGAACTTTAGTGTCATATTACCCATTTATCACACTTCATCGACATGAGACGAATTAAAGCACATTTTTCAAACATGATACAGTGTGACAAGAACTCGAAATCTTTAAACGTATCGGTGTACCTAGTTGGAACAGAACGAAGTGACATCGACTACAAAGGCCCGTACACTCCATCCGAATCAATTTCCCGCATGTCTGCAGCAATCATGTTATCGCTAGTTGTTTGGCCGTAAAGTCATCGAGTACTGTTTCTGTCACCTTGCCGCGAGCCACTTGCGATCATGTAAAGCGAATTATGCCATCGACACTGAATACACAGAAGGTTTCTGCCAATTAACTATTCGCTGGAAATCGCTCTGATCCCCTAATGCGATAAACGTGTTTTTTCATCGCACCGAATTCGACTTGACGATAGTCTTCGTCATTTTTTTTTAGATCGGTTTTCATTTTTTCGATGATCGCCTTTTGTGCGGCTTGATTGAAGTGTCGATTGGCGTATCTTCATTAACTATTGATGATTTATGAAGTGATTCGTGGCTATGCGATAAAATAGTTCGCATAGAAGTTACACCACGGTCTGTTTTTCATGTCTTGAAAAATATTAAAAATAAAAAAAATGTAACTACCACATTTTCGAATACCATAGAATCTCTTTACACATACTTGACGATTGACGATTATTTAAGAGCTTACTTTTTTACTGTTTTATATTTTTCAAATATTTTTTGATATACAGACAGGTATTTTTCTAATAAACAAACAATCTTTCTAACAAAAAAGACACAAATAACATCAAATTAAAATCGAATTAAATTTTCAAAAGTCAACATTTATTTTTTTAATAACTTATCTGTTTACCAGCACTGAGAATTCTTTATAATTTCATTTAATTTAATAAAGTATCTTTGTCAGAGTTCAATAAAAAAGTAATAAATTTCTACAATCAGATTAAAAAAATATATATTTCTATCGAGCAGTGTTTCTTACTTATGACCGGAGGTTGTATACGATTACAGATATTTTAGTTATGTTTAAATAGTTTTTCTCATTTTAACACCAAAGCTGTTATTAGCATGATTAATTAATAAAGATTACTTGATTAAATATACACATAAAATAGTTGTAACGAGAGAAACTATAACGATCCCAAGGAAATAATTATAAAACAGTATTCATTATTAACAAGATATCAGATAATTATTTAAAAAATCAGTACTTAAAATCAACCTGGAATTTAAGCACAGAAACTGTTTTACTTTGAAGTCTTTTCGTTTTTATCACACCGTACAAAATCTATAAGGATAAATTAGCACATGTACTAAGCATAGATAATAATAAAAAAAATTAATCGTAAATAATTCCTTATAATATTATTCATAGATAGATAATTTTATGTCTTAAGGCTTAACTACGACATTAACATATATTAAAAATTAGAATCGCTACTTTGATTTGAAACAGTGTTATTTTTTATTCTCATTATATATTCTTTTATCGCGATTAATTTTTTTGCAAATTAATATTACATAATATGCTTGCTTCGTGATAGGTTTTAAAGTAAAAAATAAACGGTGTTAGAGATTAAAGCGCACGTGGTAATAAATGATAATTTATATATTTTGAGTGCTGTCTTTATTCAATTAATATTTAAATGAAACCAGTATAATTCTTCAGTTTTTAAATATTGTAATTTTTAAATATTATAATTTAATTCTCTCAGTGGTTCGAATGCTCGAATTAAAAATAATTGAAATTACTGCACAACACAGCTAATAACAGGAAATAAAGCAGTCATTCAGTTTTTTGGAATTCGTGATATTTAAAAAAATCCCAGACTGAATCAATAACAATGAATTGTAATACACTAAAAAGATTTATTACAAACAACCTATTTAAAAATTAAATTTGAAGTTACAGGGTACACTAGAACAACGAAAAAAAAATTAATAAAATGTATACAACTATGTGATTTAATTTAAAATTAAAAAAGTGTAGATTCCTTTCAAATATAAACCGAATAATACTATTTGTATTCGTTAGTGAATTTCCATGTCACATAATCTATATAATTTCTTTTTTATTATTCTACTTCAGTACTGTCGTTTTTTTTCCTCTTCGAGAATACAGAACAAAATAAAACTTCACGATGAAAATCCCGTTAAAATATGTGAGTTCATCGAACGTTTGGACATATCTATAAGAATAAAAATATTATATTCGTCGAAGAAAAAACGTACAAGAAGTTAATAAGAGGACGGTCGAATATCTGATGTTTTTTCGACATCGTCCTTTTTGTAGACTTAATTGAATTTCAATGAACATTGCTGTTTCACAGGTGCGAATATTCAAATAAGCAATGATGACGCTTTTAATTGACAGACAGAATATTTGAAATTAACAACCAATTATTCAGAATAACGTATAAAGTGGTTTTATGAAAATATACCTTGTGTGAGGATGTTGATACATTACTGTTTTAATAGTATGTAAAATTATTCATATGGCGTACGTACGTCTTTTTAAATATGCGAAATTGTATTTTAAACGAAGACGATCGAGAAATAAGTAATTATGTAACATAAACACACACATGCATTTATCTATACATACATATATACATATATATATATATATATATATATATATATATATATATATATATATATATATATATATATATATATATAAATAACCGTTTATATTTATATGCAAATCAAATTAAAGTATGAAAAAGTTAAACGAACCTCCAGCCTTTTTTACATTATTATTCGATTAATGTTTGTTTATTAACGAAAACGATTTCGAAGAAAATGATTTATATATAAAAGAAACGAATCTCATGTTTATTAAACAGTAAAATCCGTTTTAATGATCTAAATGTTTTCATATAAAATATTGAACGTTATTTTCACATTCTCGTGTATTTTTTCAGTTGTTATTATTTTCATTTCGTTCATTCAACAGATGGTACGTTGAAAGTCAGGAACGTTGACATATGTTTTTGCCCGGAGAAATCATTTCACGTTAATTAGCACGGCCGCCACGCGGCACGACGGACTTTTTCACAGGGTTGAGGAATGTTCTTGGCCTGATTCCATGCTATTCGGTAAAACGCGTTTCACGGACGCCGCTTTTTATAAAATTACGAATAAGGCGACGAAAAAAAAGAAATCGTACGAATAGTGTGGACGGCGCGGTTTTTCTTTTCAAACATGTTCATAGATAATGTTTGAAAAATCGTGGAATATTAACAATTTCATATCCGGTGAAGCCGAACGATAGTTCGGTGTAAAATATTTTTACAATTATGGAAAACATCAAAAAGGAAAGATATACGAATGATTTCTGCTATCCACAACGCCGAGATTGTTGATACTGGAATGACTTGAGAAAAATCAATCGACCGATTCAAAATCCAAATGTACAATAGACTACAATCAGCATATGAAAAAGGAGTGAACTACTAAGAGAACTATTAAGAGAAAGCTTACTTCCTAATGTCTAGCATCAGTGTATTCATCGAATCAGTGCCTGTGGTAAATTTAGTAAAATTTTTAAAGAATTGCTTCAAAAGACTAGAAATTAAAATATAGTTTAAAAATAGAATGTAAGAAATAAATAAATATGTAGATATAGTAAAGTATCATCAGTGAATTATAATTACAATGTAGTAGAATAGCTATGTTGTGTATCTATCACGTTCAAAGTTTGTTACTAATCTGTAAAACTAGTGTGAAATTTGACAGGTACACAAGATTAATAATGTCTGTATATTTCAATAAAGAATATAATAAATAATAATATTTGAAAAATACATTTTTATTCTCAACACATACTTGTTATTGTTTTTTCTCACTTCTGTTTATCTCACATTTCTTTACATATATCCTGAAAATTGCATGTAAATCGAGTCAGTGGATCAATAGTTACAATGATTTTAATTGAAGTTTAAGAAAATAAGACTTTTCGCCAAAAAACGCCGGCTAATCGTTACAGTTGACTGCAAATGTATACGGGCAGCATAGTGTTGAGAAGAGAGAAAAAATCTCATGATTTTCGTTTATATATTTAAAACATTACAGAACACAGAGGAAGCACAAAGATTTCATATGACCAAGTTTTTATTGTACAGTGGTGTCAGTCTATAATTAAACCACTATTTTGTCTTCGACTTTTTTGATATATATATATATATATATATATATATATATATATATATATACGTGTATAAATATATGAATGTGTCTTTCAGAAGTTCATTCAGAATCGAATATTTTCAAGTCGTGTACAAGACATCACATTAATAACGAACCGACGACTGTTCGTGAATCATCGCGTAGATGTGCTTTCACAACGCAAGTGAAGACGATAGAAAAATGTTATGATATTTCTATCAAAACAGTATCTAATCACTGCCATGCTTGTCAAACGTCTAAGACTACACACACACAATTAACGCACGCACGCACACACACACAGACGTGCGTACAGAGGCGCTTATCCATACGATTTTTATGTTCGGGCTACATCCTACGCGTACACAAATACCGCTGTTAAGTGAGGCATAATATAAATGCATGTGCGTTTCCTCAAAAAGATTCCATAGATGTAACGCATGTATAATCCGGTATATAATTATTCTCATTCTTCTTGTGCGTTTCTTCCGAAACTATTATTGAACTACTAGTTTATCTTATTGCGGTCAATTCTTTCTTTATGTACGGCTGTAAATGTCAATGCTTCGTTGAATGAAATTCGAAATATGTGCGCGTGTAACTGTCTATTAATTACATTAGATTGGAGGTTTTCTAATTAATATTCTTTCTTCTTTCGGTCGGACTCGGTTTCGTTTCAGACGGTTTTTGTAAAAACCTGTTTTTTTTTTTAAAAAAAAAACATTTTTGATACGAGCTGAATTATTTTGCATGTACAAGCATGTCGAATGTATTGACACGCACTATATGTTTGTAAATTGAATCGTAAATGACATTCAATTTGAACAATAAATCATTTTTTTAATAGTGACACGTTCAGTTCATTTAACAAATCAGATAGGTTTCAATTAGAAAAAAACATCTCTTACTTTAGACACATTTAATAAAAATGGAAACCAAACAAATAAATAAATAACGAAGAAAACCCCTGTTTCTCTCTCTCGCTATATATATATATATATATAAATTATTACAATGAATAGTTTAGATTTCTATCTGTCATGCAATTACATTTCTCGAAGAGTTTCTGTACAATAATATGACTACATTTACAATCTATCAATAAATTTTGATTTTTCTTTTAGATTGGTTTATTAAGTCATATGTTGTAAACAAAAATGGACATTTTTTTATCTGAATTAGTATTATAACTGATTAGTGTTTTACTAGTTTACATTCTGTTATTTACAAAATGTCATATAGTACTTTATATATATATATATATATATATATAAATATCTATTCCAATAAATTACGTGTAATAATTATTATATATTTCCATTTCCTATACTAATTTAAAGTAGAATATTTCCTTGTTTCAAAAAAAAATATATAAATAAATATAAATAAGAGAATATTTAATATGAATATATTTTAAACCAAAAAAGTATGCTATAATTAATTAGTTCTCTAATAAATCAAGTATTCTGTTACAGGAACCCAATAATCTTTAATCGATTTTTAAATAAATTAGCTAAATTCAAATCAATGAATAGTTTGACTGATAGAACGATTACTAATAAAATATATATTTTTTTAAATTTGATACTACAAATCTATGATCATCATGAAATCTTCATTTGATGAGTCATCTTAAAAATTAGAGCATCGTATAAAAAGATTTAATCGAAAACTGATACAAAAATGGAAATAAATATAAATAAAATGAATTATGTCCATGTATCATATTTTGTGCTGTAAGAACTTGACTATAAATGGATTTCTTTTTGCTCTTATACATTTAATTACCTTAAAAGTAAATACTGTTTATTTAATATTATTTAAACATAAAGGTAAGCACAGCGATTTAGTGACATCAAAATGGAAATTGTCATTGAAGTATTTTATTCGCAATTATTTATCTATGATTTATATTTGATTTTTACTATATAAGTATGAATATATATATGTCCATGTATGTAAGTACATACTATTTATCATATTCAAAGTATGTATATCGATACTCAGTGACCATATATAGCACGGTATAGCAAATAAGACATAAAATATTTCCTCAGTGTGTCATCATGATAAATATATTAATCTTATCTAATCCTTCGACACTATATCCGTTGACGCTATAAAAGAAAAAGATACATAAAAGTTTTAATGGATCAACGTTATCTTACAGTATTGCATTTTGATCTACTCATCAAGCAAACTCCACTTTTCTATTTATAGTTTATGTTCTAATATGAAACTTGTTCATTTAAGCTGTTCACTCATACTCGTTCAGAGTATATTACTTTAATAGTAAACTTTACTCATCATTCTTGAGATAGAAATCTCTTTTTGATCGTCTCCCTCGCTTTATATATATATATATATATATATATATATATATATATATATATATATATATATATATATATATATATATATATATAATAACCGTTTTTGAATCTACAATCACTCAACTAGACTATTACCTACCAGTAACGTTTGTACTAATATGAAATCATTTATTGACCACTTTCAAAGTACTATATTTTTGATTTCCAGACAGTAATTACATTCAAAAAATCATCAAAGAACGAATAAATAACATAAATTTCAGTGACAACACTAAATCTCTTTTTAATATTTATCTCCTTTTGATAAATGAACGAAATCTAAGTTATGAATGAAACTCAGCATTAATTTCTATAAAACAACATTACTATCTTCTTATCTCCGTACGTATTTTTTTTATTTTTCATTTAGATTAGTCTGTTGAATGGAGGAGCGTCATAAATGAAAATAAACAATTCTCTTAAATGGAGTCTAGTCTAACATAATTCTATCTGTAATTCACTAGTCTAAAATAATTTAAAATTCAAGTACCTTACATACATAAACATACAATTAAATGAAGACGCGCGTTAATTATTATTTTATATTTATATTTATTGTCAATGTATGGTTTTTAGCACTAGTGTTGTTTTATCAATAACTAGAATTGAATTACATTCATAAATTGATTGAAAACTTGCACACAGCACATAATTTTGATATGATCTTTGTTTTGTCGATTTTTCTGTGTTTGGTGATTGTTAAATACTTTGTAGTATTTGAGGAATATTCTAAAGTTGTATGTATATAATTGATTAGCGATTTGTTTACATCGAATGTCAATCAAAATTATTATTAAACGATATACGACCTATAGCCTTTATAATCCAACACAGTAACTGATCACACCACCTGTAGTGCAATCAAAAATCGACACTCACACTCATCGAATCCCCCAATTTATATATATATATATATATATATATATATATATATATATATATATATATATATATACTTGTATGTATGTATTATACAAATTAAAAAAAGAACGCTTCCGAAATTCCGGGCGTGTCGCTGAAAGCACGAACCCTGACCTGCAGGAATGAAATCAATGGATGGTTACAAGTCGGATCGGTTATTTGAAAATATCAGCGTTGTACCGAAGACCTCGCGTAACCTCAATTCAGACGCGTTTGGTGGTAATGGAATGATACACACATTACATGCGATAAACGCTATCAAAGGTAACATCAAATAAAGTTCTTGTCAAAAGAGTTAACACCCACTCTTAAGTAAACAATCCGTACCATATGGCCGTGTGCTAGGATGTTATATGGTCCCTCTATTGTCCTATATGCGTAAGTGGCTCCGCTGTATAAGTTTTTGTGTGACAAAAGGTGTCAGTTCGGCCGAGAACCACTACACCGCTATCGGACCACTTAAGATAATACAAGACCGACGCTTCATTGATGTTTACAAATAAAAGAATCGTTCGAGGAGGAGTTAATTTGTTTAAGAGTAAAGACCTTACGAACTGTTCGGTGTATATTATTCAGTTCGATATGTTTACATTGAGGTGTGGCGACTGCTAGAGTAAACGAACGCTTCCTTAACGATTAGTAATGTGTGCAATTTTGCATATATTTTTTTTAAAAAAAAAAGAATGTGAACGGTAATATAGGTCGAATAGATTATTTTTCTTTGAGAAAAATCTTTGTATTTTTGAAATATATTTACAGAACACTGATTTCAATTGTTGCTTTCTGTAAGATCAGCTGTGAATCGATATGAATAATTTTCATTCTTATTTTTCATCTCGTACCGTTTTCTTAATGTGTGAGTTCTTAATCGCGATAAAACGATCCAAAAATTAACGAAATACTCGACCGTCTTGTCGAGTTTAAGCATATGAAAACATTGATTTGTACCAGAACATTTTTATCCACATGTTTCAATCCATACATGAACTTGTGCGTACCGACCTTCGAGACAATTAGCACTACTCAGACGTCGACAAGTGAATATGGTAGCAGCGACCGAAGATTAAACTATGATTTATTCCAGATGGCACGTTTCTTTCGACTAGCTCTATATCAGCGTCTAGTGTACTTCCATGCACGCCAACAGATGTGCGCTATTTAGAACATTATGAACATCAACAGTAACAACAACAACAACATAGATACACGAATTCCGACGAGCAGCGCGTGGAGCGCGACATCTGACCCCGGCAGGGGCATCGTAATGTCAACCAACTTGCACAACAATTACGTTTCCTGTCGGTCAGGAGTGGTGTAGGCGGTGGTTCTTGAATAGTAGTCATGTATATCATGTTCTAAATAAAATCGTGACAATTTGGCCTATATTTCGTTGTGTTTGTCCGCTCTGTGAATGTATTTACTTAAATGTGATTCATTATCAAGTATCCTACGTGGTCAAATTTATATACGTGTTTAACAATAGACGTTTATTTCATTTTATGTTTATTGTAATTGTCGATCCGACTAACAATGCGTACGTTTTAGAATAATGAGTATTACTTATTTTGTCCGATTGTCATTGAGTTCACCTGATGTATCTTTTCTCCAAATTAGATATCGCTTGTTTTGTCAACATCGGATCCAATAAAAATACTATGATACCGGCTACGTTTCAAAACGTGTGACGAAACTGGTGGAAAAACGTTTTAAATTCGATTCTTTTCAAGTCTTTTTAATATTTATTTCACTGGCAACATTATGATTTAATTTAAAAGATTTCTGACTGCGTTTTCATTAATTAAACCCTTTTTTATTAAAAGATATGTACAAGAAAATCACTTCATTCAACGAACTGATTAAAAGTTTAATTTTTTAACCAACAGCCTACCCCTTATTCGATATTCACTTTAACTTATCAATTAATGATATTATAATAACGATTACTTTTATAAACTACATCAATTGAAGTGTTCTTAATTACATGAAGCGTACTAAACGACTTAAGTTTATTATCTGTTGAACATTTTGAATATTTGCAATGAATGAATGCTATACGATTACCTGTTCAAATTTATGTAACTTAATATAAAGTCAACATTTTATAAACTTATTATGAAATATAAATCATTACCATAATTAATTAAATATAATATTGTTACCTTATTAAAATAATGCTAATAACTAAAACAGTAATATAGAATAACATTTTTTACTTGTAAATATTTTTTATATATAAAACATGATTATAAATCAATTAACCTTAAATAAAAAACTGTAATGATTTCATGCTAAAAATACAACTTGATTTGAGTCTAAGTTGGTTTTCTACTTTTAAATCTAACTTTTCCATCTTTTAATTCCCTTCTAAATGTTACATATATATATATATATATATATATATATATATATATATATATATATATATATATATTTATATCACGTGTGTGTATCGAGTGTATGTGCGCTTGTCACAGAACTTTAAATATGATTTTGCGCTTTACTAATAATATAATTCATAACTCAAAATACTTGAAATGTAAACTGTCAGATTTAAATAATATGGCAATTTATTTTCATCGAGTTCGGTGTGTTTTGTTCTTTATGGTATCTAAACTTATTATTTATTCATTGATTGACCATAGTTAGGTTGACGTTTATAAAAGAATATATTTGGGCAAACGATGTGACAAGTAAATTTGAAATGATAATTTTTCTTTTTCATTTCCTATCTTTTTAGACACGCACACACACACACAAATATATATATATATACATATACACAACACACACACACATATATATTATATATATATATATATATATATATATATATATATATATGTTTATTGACTGATTTGTTTATTTCTACTCATCTAAATCAAATCATAAATTTTGAGAAAATGGAAGAAGTACAGAAATAGCAGAACGATTGAATGGAAAGAATGTTTTTGAGTTTTTAATAAAATGTAAATAGCAGTACTTGTGACTCGATTGTTGAAATATTCTCATAGGTTTTCAGATTTCATATAAAGATTCCTTAAACTTATTTATGAATAAATACATGAGCATTCATTCTTTCATTGTTAAATTCTGATTTAATATTAAGGAATAAAAGTGATATAAATGATAATATCCTACTCATATTTTATACAAATAAATATATTAAATAGAAATGGAATCTAATTCCTAACACATATAAATCGAACATTTCTGTAAAACTTCTTTCAAACAATCGTACATAGATTAAGAATTGTCATAACAGTGTACTTGAATCGAATAAATAAAATTTATCTTGCAGTAAATCGTTCACACATTCAATCGTCAATACAATTTGACAATAACCACTAACGATCATCATCGGATCTATTACAATTACGTACATTGTCCATATTTGGTAAAATAACTTTTCATATAAACTTTATTCATATAGGTAAGGCCCGAGCAGAACACTTTATGTCGCCATAATTCACACGATACTTGGTTAGAACTTGTTATAATTCTCGCCAAGATAAGATCAACTGGGTAGGTAAGTAAATAATGTTAGCTTGTGCCATGGAAAGAGATTTGATAATGCGGTCCGGTTGAAAACGTTGAACCAATCTTAACAATGGAACGATTTTAAAATACGTCTCGATATTAATACACATTTTTCAAAACGTGGAAAATGTAAATAATATAAAAACACTTTACATTTTTCAATAAAATTCTCTTATGACACGATGCTTCTATAAATTATTCATATTTAAATCGGCAATAATATAAATTAAATTAATTATATTGTTCATAATAAAAAAAATTAAGAATTGTTACCCGTTCTGATAATCTGATGTTTTTAAAACGATTCTTAGTATATTACAATGTGAGTAGAGATGTATAAACTAGCATATTTTTGGATTATCAGATTTTTAAGAAATATAAATCGTTCCCTGACGGGACTGACAGACAGAAAATGATTTTATGACCTCATTAACTTAATATATGACACTGACACTAAGATAAACATAACTATCTTTAGAAAAAAGTAATGTTACGTCCGTACTGAAAAATACGAAATGACACCACGTCATCTCAGTAACTCGACGAAACTCAACAGAAATTCAAATATATTAAAACAAAATTTTAATAATTACATGTTAAGAAGAAAGTGTTTCTTATAAATCAGTTTTATTTTCTTTTTTCTTAATTATATATTTGGGAATTTAATTTAACTCTTTAATTTAATTAAAATTGATAATCATATTATATATATATATATATATATATATATATATATATATATATATATATATATATATATATATATATATATATAAAAGGAATAAACTTTCTCACCATAGAAAAATTAAAGAAATAGTTTATTAAATAATTACAGCTTGCCAGAGAAGAAGATACATAAAGCTCAAAATATACAATTATTAAATTTTATTTACGATTAAATACACTTATTGTTTGTTTAATTGATACTCTCTTTTAAGAATGCATTTCTATACATCTCCTATCTATAAATAACAAACAATATAAGATACGAAGATGAAAAATATCATCATCCAAATTCTTTATTTACTTATAACTGCATCAACTTAGAAAAACAAATAATATCATTCAATTAAAGAAAATGTATTGAACATTTCCACAGATCACAATTTCAATTTGAATACATGAGAGTCTACTAGTATGATTTTTTTTAATTTTTTTTGTCTAATATATCATAGGATTTTAATTCCTGACATCCACGCGACTTCACAAATAAAATGTTTATTCAAATCAAATTCGACTACATTTCAAACTGAAGATTAAATATATAAATATGTAGCAGCTTGCAAAGTTCTTTTCAAATTTTAAATTTGATGTTATGTTAATTTCATGTTTTCACTGCAGGCTTGAATTTCAACCAAATACATCAACATATACTTTTCAAGTAACACAGTTAACATCGATATCGTTTACAGTAATAACACTAGAATCAGATATATGAATAAATAAGTACTTGAAGAGCAAATGTCTTTATTTGAATAGAAATATAATTTAAATACATTAAATTTATAACAAACTCTTGTAGATACTTGGCAGCGTGTAAAAAACATTCTAGAACTTGCTAGGTCGCGTTCTTAAGTCGAAACTAATAACAAATATTATCAAATAACATACTAGTGCTACTGAAGAGTAACAACATTGCTATTATGAAATTAAACTCGACAAGCATAAAGATCGGCTTAAAGCTATTATTATACGAATATAAATAACTGAAAGTGATTTTCATCTCTGAATTATTGTTAATATATACAGTTTATGAAAAAAAATATTTCTATAATTCAACTGGAATAAAAAAACAATCATAAATCTTAATGAATATATTTAAACATTGTTTTATTTCTAGAGAAGAACATATAACTATTTTGTTTAAAATTAATAGTTTTTTCTCAATTACATGTCTGATATACAAGGATGAATTATAACTCTAAAAAAAATAAAAGATTCAAGAAATATTCAAAACTGACTTGTAAATACTGATTTACTGCTTAATACTGCTATACTATTTTACTGGTTTCAGTAAGATTCTACAGTTAAAAAATATGTAAATCAAATAAATAATTCATTTAAAAACAAACATATTTATAATAATTAGATCCGTAACTTTGATACAAAAAAATTAATAACTGTACATACATTTACAGAATTCCAGCGTTTATTTTCATAATTTAATGTCAGATCATTTTAATAAATTCTAATTAAAATAAGTAAGACAATCTGATATCAAAAAGATACCACATGCCTTACTAATTTAACATAATGTCTTTGTGGATTTATATAAACATTGCTCTAAATACTTTTGTTACTGAATTATTAACAAAATGAAACTCAAGCCAAACCATTTAATCAGGCGTTATTATGTGTGCTTATATTAAAAAATCTAATAGTAAAACGCAGTTCTATTATCTTTCTTGTATTAATTTTCATTTATTCTTATTTAAGCTCAAGGATTATTAAAGAAGTCTATGTTTTTCATTAGCAGTATTTTGTAATACAATTTAAGAATAGAATTAACACTAAGTGTTTGTGATTATATATCTCAATGTTTGAATTAACAGATATCTTGTGTAACTTGATTGTATTATACTAGTGCTGGAATGTTGAAATCTTGAGTTATTTAGTTTAAAATTCGGTCAAATGTGGCAGAAATTTATCGAAATCGAAAGGAAAAAAATATTTTAGTACCTCAATAGAATCGTTTTGTATTATTGTTCATTGAATCGAATGAAAATCAAATCAAAAATTATTAATATCGATTTTTGTTCAAGAAACTCTGGTGTTAAATATGAATTCTCAGTTAAGTAAGATCGGCTATCAATACAGTACAGATTTAATAATTATAGGAAAAAAATGTTAAATAGATAGAATAGCTTTTCTCAGATTAAATAAAATATTATACAAAGATTTACTGCACGACACAAAATAATCATAGTGTAATAAAAGATCTGCAACATTATTCTATTTTATTGAAAGCAGTTGAGTCATTGAAGCCATCCCCTATTATCTATCAAAAGATGCTGAAGAAATTAGTGTAATGCATCAACAGTGATCTAAGAGGGTTCATCGGAAGAGGACACCGTAGAACAGAGATCATAATATGAAAATAATTATAATTTTAATACCAACAATTTCAATTAAAAAAATCAAGAGTATGGCTCTTCGATATATACATCTTCACATGTTCAAGAAAGAAAAATTCCGTGAAACTAGAGCAGAAAATTCTTATTGAGACCATATTAATTATTTGTATATCTATATAACTCGATAATATAATGAGAATTTATAAAATACTTCAGTACGATTGTTCAATATAAAAAAAAGAAACATATAGAGAGATATAGCACTGTTAAACTTGTAAATGAATTATTTATTTCGTTAATTTATCTTTATGAACTAATAAATTACTTTGAAGATGAATGCGTTCACATGAGAGTTGAAAATAGAAAAGTAATCAAGTCAAGAATATTTAATTTATAAAGTATAATTAAGTTCGTAATTCATTTCCTATAAAAATAAAAATATGTAGGTAAAACAGACACGTTGTTCATTATTTAAGCTAGTCACGTACATTATTTACGATATTAAAAATGTACTTATTTTCAGTGATAAGTTTTATTTATGGATTAGGAACGTTTCTTTCAAGTAATGCAACTGATGATAAGAATTGTTCTTTTTTAATAACAACTTTTTCAATCGAATGAACGGAACGTACAAATTGTGTGTGTGTAAGAAGAAGGTCAAAGATCTAAATACACTTTTTTTTACAAAAAAAAAACTATAAACTAATCATTTAAACGAAAAAGTCTTCATATTATCAAAACTATTAATGTTTTCTATTTCACGTGAATGTGTATCTATTTCTATTCGAGATTAACAGTAGTTTTTTTTTCTGTCAAACATAACTTGTAATTTTAAACACACAAATGACTAATTAAGTTCTTAAATAAAAATTAACTAAGTAAGTGACTTGATATTCAGCAGATGCGTACAGAGCCCTTAAACAAATCCAGGTAAATAATACATTCTACCCTTATCAGTTCATACAGAGTCGAGCGACAAGTCTCATGTTGTTTGTTTTATTAGTTTTTTAATTAGGATATTATAATTATTTTTTTAATGATTATTTTTTATTAAAGATACCGGAACATGTTATTAGTTTTTTCTTAATTAAAAAAAATGAATCTGAAACGATTTCAAGTGTAATATACATAAAATACTACTCTCACTTTTCAAAACATTTACACAAGCACATCCATCCATTTTATAGCATTCATCTGAAGTGTTTAAATTATACTTGAATATCTTTACACAGATACAGTTTTTTAGAAAATCAGATCAACCTGACTTACAAGCTGATAACAAGCAACTCAATTATTACTATCTGTATAATATCTGTTAATAGTTGTGTCATTTTTTTAAAACATTGTTTTATAATTCTGTTATCTGATAATAACCAGAATTTTATTTGAAATGTTACAAATTATATTAACAAAATATGATAAAAAGATCAAACTCAAAGTGAATTTAATTATAAGATTTTATTTTTTAATTAATTTTACAATATCAGATATTTGGCTACGACCTATTCTTAATAATGATTTAAATACTGGAGATAATATTAAAAAATACATTTCAATAAATATTTATTGGTGCAGATTGTCATATCGTTAAATCAAATAAAACTGTGTTGTGAAAACAGATTGAGATTTTATAAAAAGTGAATAATGGTGGCAGGTTGATACGTTTGTGTTATGTACACTTGCTTGTCGTTTACAATTATATGATTTTACAGAAAATCAGTATAACCTACATATCGAACTGTTACTCAATAATTAATTGACCGGATAAAATAAGTAAATAATCATCAACGTTCACGAAATTGTCGACAAGAAGGAATGTATTATGAATATTGCGGCATTATCACAAGTTTAATACAAGAATGCAGCTGTGGACTGTACTGTGAATGTCTTTCCATTTTGTAATAGAAACTTAATAGTCGGCATATAATAGAAATCAATCACGCGCGCGATGATTATCATTATATACGTGACATTTATCGGCGGACTTACCTGTACTATTGTTTTATGGGAAGTAGGAAATAATTGAAACTTGGATTTGTACATTCCGATAGACTGGAATATATGAAACGTTGCATATTAATGAGTTCATACTACATATTCAAAAAATCGTCCGGCTGGATTAGATCTTTTATTTCGGTTCGAGTTCCAAGTTTCAAAAATTATTATCTTATAATAAACGCAAACTTGTACATCTCAATGTCTCATACTGTGCTTTCATTCAACTTTCGAACAACAATTCGACTGGAAACGTCACATTTTCTCTGTGTGAATCGAACACGTTCAACTCGCAAAGCAATTTCACACTTCTCGAAATTAAAGAAAAATATCTACCGAGAAACAATTTATATTTTGATACAATCTACTTTTTCCAACGTTTTATTATTCAATGTATGCGACTGTTAATAAAACGTATTGTTTCTAGAAGTGTTGAGAGATGAACGTGTCCAGCAATCAAAATCGTTTAATTGTAAAATAATTAATTATTTTCTTCATATGTAATATTGCTAGCTCGGAAAGACTGGATCGTTCATCCAGCGATACATTATTGAAGATAGAAGATGAAAAAGAATGCAACGATGATATGTTACGAAATAGAATGTTTCTCGAGAAATACGGAGTGACTTTCAACAAAACTTTTATATTAATAATCATAAAATTGGTACTCTAAAATATATTAGATGTCATATCGATTAATAATATATTTTATTAAGTCGAATTATTAGTTCCTACAGATATTTCTTTGTTTTAAATGATTAATGCTCAATTATTATTTCAAATTTAGTCCAAAATTATTTTTTTTATGATTTTAATTAACTATCGCCTACATTAATATAACTTCTCTTACAAATAATATTTATAAAATCTTCTAAAACATCATAATTACCGACCCATTTTTTAAAATAAGAAAGTGATGTTACATAGACACCAAAGTCGAAAAAATAGTGAATTTAGTTCTGAATATGTAGAGAATATATTTTAATTACATACACAAAACAACGTACAAAAACCCTAACAGCAATTTAGAGAAAACAAACATTGATGACTCATTTAATTTAGAGCAGGCGAAGAAAATGGTATTGTTCTTTATTAAAACGTTTACTCTATATGAAAATAAATGAATAATATGTTTGTTTTCATTTTATATTTATCGAATTATTACTTTCAGCACATGAAATACTCCCTTATCAATAACACTCTGTATAAAAATATTTATATTTCTAAGCAGATAATATCTTGGCACTATTAATACAAAAAACTAGTAATAACATGACAATAAGTAATTAGATATATCATTAATCACAGCAACTATATTTTTCGAATAATACAGTCTAAAAATATCACAAATATTTGTTACATAAACGACCAGAAATATAATTATAAATTCAAGTTAAAATACATAACGAGTTGATTAAGAACTGACATTTATTCTAGGATTACTGAAGGAACCCATCACAAATTATTTTACAAATATATAATATTTTCATACATTCCAAATATAAATTATAAATTAGATCCTGTACATTTTTAGAAAATGATATAGAATGTTTATAACGTATACAAGTTACATGAAACTTTATATTCTAATATTAAATGTATTTGAGATGCAAATTTTTGCATGAAACGTGACTGTAAATGAAATCTTATGTACTGTTAATCTTATAAAGTAATGATATACAAGACAGATATGTATATACATATATATATATATATATATATATATATATATAAAACGGTTAATATTTGATTTAAACAAAGTGCATTGTATTTATTTGGATATCTAAGAAATTAACCAGTATAAGAATTTTTTTGATAAAACTCAATGCTGGTCAACATTTTCAGGTAGAAGTGATTTCCCAGATGTAAAAAAGATAAAATTATCTATTAAAATTCACCAATATATGACAAATAAATACTCATTCATCGTATAAATTGAATTTGTGATGTTTACTAAAATTTTCGATATTCTAAAATATATTTTAATGATTTATCTGATTGACTTTTAAACTATCTCTTTATAAACACTTTTTCCAGAATGTTTGAATCATGATGTGGACAAGCAAAAATCTTATCAGATAACAAATAAAAAAAACAGTCATAATTTTCTTTATAACAATTATTGGTTAGTAAGTGACAATGCTTTTTCTTAAGAAATACCTAAATTAGAAATCAAATCTTGTTTAAACTGATATCGTTAATATCTTGTATTTTAAATATAGGACACTTAGCAGAATGTTATATTCTAATTTATATTATAAGTATGATATATTTCTATCCACGAATATAATTTCAATTACATTCCTGTCGTCATATTTTCGAGAATTTTATATCTGATAAAATATTTAATCACTGCAAATAATTAAGGAAAAAAAGAGAGAGGTTAATAGATTTGAATTACAAACTTTTAAGGTGTTGTATAGTGTATTATCTCAAAGAGTGTTTACTATTGTTTTCTTTAAATCTTAACACTGATACGAAAGACTATTAAGAAGGAATGTAAAATAAATCTCAGGTTTTCAGGCACTTGCATCATCGACTTCGTCGAATTGTATAATGAACTAATGACATTTAGACAAAAGCATCTCTACTACTGTTCATTTGTAAGACATCTTGCAACTTTCACCGTACGCACACAATTAAGCCGGTCATCTAAACACAAACGATCGAAAATTTAAAAGACATTAATGAATATTAGTGTCAATAAGTCTAACCTAATTACGACTGAAAAAAATTCTTTCAAACGTATCGTGACATAAATAAGTTAATCCTTCAAAAGATTTAAGCCGATGTCAAAATGTAACCAGTAAAGTATTCGGTATGGTGAAAACGTAAGTGTTCAGTATTAGAAAAGGAGGTTAATCATGAATTGTCTCCTGTCAATTAAATTATTATCGGATTTTTTTTCTTTTGTCGTACAAACGTAATAAACTTTTTTTTTATTAAGATTGATGAGGGTAAATATTTCCTACTATTCGGCGTTAATCTTTATGACGAACGTTCAATTTTTGTCTGTTATTTATTAAACTAGATGTAAACTTTATTGACATATTTATAAGTTCAACATTTTAAATGTCGGATATATGGATGTGATTTTAAAAATGAATTTATTGTTCGATACTAATACGATTATTTTTAATATCAAGCGCAGCTGTTCTATTCGTTAAATTCGAATAAATCTCTTTTTGTACGTAGACACACAGTGACATACGAGGGTAACGCCAAATATTCTCGGCCTAGATAGGAAGGAATGTAAATAAAAAAATAAGATTTTATTATTTTTCTATATAATCCTCTTTAAGTTCAATGCATTTTTTACAGTGTTTGATTAACCATTCGGTACTCTTATAAAAATAATCTGGTCAGTTACTGCTGGTTTCAGAAAAATTATGTTACCTTGTCTATACATACTTATGTTATTTTAAAAGTCTTACTTGTATAACTGAATTTTTCTGCAATACTGGACTATCATTTTGATCTATTTAAAATATTTATTTAAATACATACGATAAAGTATATTTTTTTATTTAAAATGATTGAAAACATTCTAATCAAAGTATAATAGAAATAAAAGATAAACAGGTACGTTTTCAATGTTTAATCGTTTAATAGTTTTAGATACTAAGTTTTTTAATTTTTTTTTCACAAATACTCGATAGTATTATGAAAAATATATATCTTACATATATATTATTAATATATATATAAGATATATATATATATATATATATATATATATATATACATACATAACATATTTTAAAATTTAGATATTTTGTACCCTCTAATTCCCACTGGAACATAGGACGTACAAAAAGGGAAGCTTAATGGCAAGAATACATATCAGATTTTATATAAGAAAAGAATTGCTTAATTAAAAGTATCAAATTTATTAGTCAATAGGTCAATTGCTAAGCTATTTAACTTTGGTGTTTAAAAATGTATGTTTTTCTTCATTAAATTATTGCCTCCACTATAATAATAAAAGTTTTAAAATTCATATTTAATGAAATTAGGTTATTCGTTGAGTATATACATCTATTTCGATAAGTTAATGTAGTAAATCTAAATTCAGAATATATATATATATAATTTTTTTTTTTATTTACGGATGCTTTGAATGAATATTTTAGTTTTAGGGTGCGCCGATATCGTGGACTACTAATCCTTAAAATATTTTTAAGTTATTGTACGCGTGTGTCTGTGTCCGTGTGTGCGAGTACAAATAAATAGACAAAGAAAGTGTTAAAAGGCATAGGTTTGATTTACGGCACACACGTGCAAAAAAGTCTCATTGTTTCAGAGACAATGTAGGCACCGGTAGATTTATACATTTCAAACAGTAGCCCAGAGCTGTTCGATACTGAGATGTTAACACTTGTCAAAAATGTTTCGCAAACGAATTCTGTTCGGTGACCGCGGTTCATGTAATTGATTAGACGATTGTTGTGTGCGTACACCTTCATGTAAAAAAGTTTACCAGTTAGTTGTACGGTTGCACTGTGTTATTGACACCACAGAACTCGAACTATTCATCATTTGAGACGTCAAACGTGAGCATGTTCAAAGCCACTCATGCAATTAGCAATTAAATGCCTGACAATATTCATAAAACGAAAACTGAGACATGTGTATTAACAAAGTATTAAAATAAAACCGCGACGGACGTTTCGACCTCGAGTTTTTCAATGGACTCCTGTGTTGAAGAATGTCTTGGAATTTGTCTATATTTATACACTTGCTGTGTACAAATAAGTTACTGGGTTTACTTTCATTGATCGATTCGATTGACAAAACATTTAAGTTGGAATGAATTTTTAAAATGAGTGTCAATATTTGATGTACAATCAATTAATTTTGCCATTTAACTCACATTGACATTGTAATTTCATGCATTTCTATTTACATTTAATTAGTTAATAATAGTTTAAAATTGATAATAAATACTATATTTGCATAAAAATTAATGGTTATACTTAAAAGCACACTCTCTTTTATACGGAATATACACACTACTGACTAATAATACTTACACTATATATATATAATTTTCTAATAAATAATATATTTAAATAATACAAAATTGATTTCTTAAAATAAGGATATTCATTCATAGTTTCTTTTATATTCTTTAAGTTACAGTTATTTATTTTGTGAATATCAAGCTCTGCAGCTTTTTATTAATTATATTACATTATAAGCTGGAATTATTACTAAATTAATTTTCCTTTATGGATAGAAACCAGAATTAATTAAAATTCTTTACATATAAATGTTTTTTTTTTCACTCTACAAATCAAAAGAAACGTTTTCTCATCAAAAAAAAAAATTAAATTAATACTGATCATTTTTAATTGTCGCTTGTGCATGATGTCATCATTTTAGGGATACAAAAATCTATATAAAAATGTTTAATAATAGTTACTGTTTTATTAAACATTCTAATAAGAATATAATAGTGTTTGAGGTGTTAATTTATTTATAAAGGAAACTACAATAATTCAATAATTTAAGAGTAAATAATCTCTTCAAGTTATCCAAAATTAAGAACTCCCTTTATTAATAAATATCCTTCAAGATGATAAATTAAGAGTTTAGCTTATTTATAAGTATTTCCTGCAAAAAATATTTCTTATAATAATTTATTCTGAAAATAATTCGCAAATCTAACAACCATACATTCTAAAATGAATCATCTATGTATTTAAATATGTAAGTACTGTAAGTTTCGATAAGTAGATGTTTTTGTTTGAAAAAAATCAAAATAAATTATTTTTAATTCATGCATAAATCGTTTAATTCGGGATTTAAATTTTTTATGTTAAATATTTAAGTTTTTTGTTTAATTTTAAAAGTAGGAACCTACTTCAAGTCCATATATTAATATAAAAATAAGTGAATAAAAACATAATGAAAGAAGGTAAATTAATGAATCGACGGAATTAAAAAAAAATACTTTAAAAAAATTATTAAAAGCAATTTATAAAGTACAGAAACAATCTCTTTAAAGCTAAATTTATAAAAAAAATGTATGTAATAACAGTAGTAAAAACAATACTTAAGTTGTAGTGTTTACTGAATCTGTTTATATATGAAATATGTTTCTTTATGTTTACAAGTATACTATTATTACAATGTTAAGATGAATACACGAATTTATTTTTTTGAATTTATCGTCCGCACGTTCCTACGCAAAAATCCTGCGTCCATGTTGCTACATGTAAATTTTATTAGAAGACCTCTTGTGGTTAACGCAATTACTTGTCAACATCAATAACTGAAATTTCGTAATTGACAAATGTAAGTGGTACTTGTTTAGGCTATGTAGGTCATTAAAAATTAATCGAATGTTTTACATGTTTATCCAGAACACACGAACCGCCGTTATGTGCCCATTTCAATACAAAACGATAATTTATATCCAACTTGTATTCCCGGAGACAATGCTAATAACATAAATGATGTATGTAAATGAAGATATATACAAGCTCACCTGTATTTATACGTTTCATTGAAACTGTTGTCAGCAGTTCGTTATTTATTGAGCAATATTTCACTCAACGTTATTCTTGTGCAAATCGTCTGAACATGATTGTTTCATAAAAAAAAAATGGTTAAATATGTAGGAATAATAAAAATACCTACTTCCTACACGTATCAAATCCTCTTAACGTCTGTGCTCAAATATGGAATACGTCATTAAATTAGTATTTATTTCTACTCTGTCTTTATATATTACGTTTTATTTTCTATTTAGTGAAGATGCGACATGCTGATTATTCTACATAGTTTGTTTATTATAGTTAGTTCTGTTCCGATACACATCGAAAATTTAATTTATATATGTAAATGTTTGTGTTTTTCTCCTTTTTTATATCTTGAAATTATCTATATGTAAAATTAAATATATTTACGATCATGTTTTTGATTCCATTTAAATAGCCAGATATATAGAGATATATCTTTACAAAATCATACCAAAGGTTTGTTTTATTTATATAAAATAAATATATAATAATATGGTTTATTATCAGATCTTCCCATTATAATTGATCAGATTATAACAAAAGTATATTATTTATAAGATAAAAAAAATACTTATATCAACACTGAATGAAATAAATGAAAATTCTCTGAATGAAATACATCAAGACTCGATAACTTAAGAGTAATTCAAGTGGATAATAAAATTAATCAGTTAATTAAACTAGTCATGAATTGCATTTCAAATGAATCTACTGTTTTATATTGTCAGAAAACAGATTTATTATCTTGTAAAATATATTCTATCCGAGTTTAAACAGTTTCAAGCTGATTGAATGTTTCTGGTAAGTTAAAAAAAATGTAAGCAATTCAGTAGCCAATGCATCAACATCAATCAATCAGTGAATAATTACAAAATTATTAAAAAAAAACCTTAATTTAAATATAAATTATCTTCTTCCTGGTAATTAAATAAGATGGATTGAAACTTTTAGTTGTTAAACCAGAAAATAAAAATGATCAAAGTTTAGTATCTATATATAAGAACATATACTTGAAAATTACAGACTCGGTAAAAGTGAAGGATTGAAACGAAATGATATTTAAAAATAAGACATGTTTGGAGATATATATATATATATACATGTATATATATAGAGAGAGAGAGAGTGAAAGATGTGTGTAATATATTACACGTGAAATATTTCTAAGTTATTATCTTGTAACTTTTTTATTAATATTTTATTTTAATTTTATTTGAAAGATTTTGAAAAAAATGTAAATTTAGAAACATATTAATGAACAAATTCATTCAGTAACAGCAACATAAAATATCGTGGCTATTTATTTCAAAGAATCGAAATTTAAAACTATTTTCACTAAAATTGTGAAGGCAGAAAGACACTTTTATCACATCTAGGGTTCATTTTTATTGAAAATATTTATTTATATATATATATAAATATAAACAAGTTTTATTTTATATGAATATTATGCATTTAATTAACAAAAGATAATATTAAACATGTATTAAATCACTGGAAAAGAATTGCCAATTAAACTTTTATTAAATTATTTCTTTTAATTATTTACTTATATATATACTTATATATATATATATATATATATATATAATTACAGTTGTCAATACTTTATAAATATATTATAATTTTTAAATACATTTATTGATTTCGGATTCAAATCGCCAAAATGAAATAGCATACAATTAAATTACTCGATAAAATGTGTAATTAATTATTAAATATGAAAATAATATATGAATTAATATAAAAATTATATTAATTTGTATGCAAATTTATTATATATATATATATATATATATATACATATATATAATAAAGATAAATAAAAAAAAAACGATTTCTTAACTACCTTTACATTTTCACCATCGGCACACGATTTTTTTTATGATAATAAAACGTGTGGCGTCACTAGAAATATTATGTAATTATGTCTAAAAATACATTTTTATGTGTTTTCATTTTCCGATATTGACTCTGAATATTTTTGTAAGACGTGCTCGTGTCGAAGTGTCGGAATCTGCGGCATATATATTTTTGCAATGTTCCCATATATGTTTATTTTGGCAAAAGCAGATGACTTTAATTAAGTCGACAAGGTTTCCTTTGATGCAACCAAATATTTATACTGGAGTTCAAAAAAAACATCATTCTCTATTCTACACTGTGTATATTATAATGTTTATACTCATTTTGTCCAAAAGACGCCGACAGAAAAAATAGATAATGATAATATTGTTTTAAGTGTTCTCTATTAAATAATAAGGTAAAGTAATTAGTTATCTTATTCTCTTTGTATATACACACACACACACACATATATATATATATATATATATATATATATATATATATATATATATATATATATAACATTAGATAACATAATTTATGTATATAAAAGAATGTATACAATTTCAAGTTTATATTTCAACATATAAATGTTTAAAACACTTTGTTCTTCTTGTAATGTTTACTTATTTATCGATTAAAATATATTTCTAAACGTTCTAATGAACGTTCAATATTTAAAAATAGGGATATTTTTCTAATGTCTGAAGAAATTAATTCACTGAATAATATCTCACTTAATTAACGAAAGAATTTAATAAATAGAGACAAATGAATTCGTCTAATTAAAGTAACTGTTTATTGAGAAATTAAAAAAAAACATTCACTGTCTTTCATCTGGGTTTTCTTTAATTATCATCGAAAATTATCATTTTTATCGTTTTATTAATGTTATTATTTCAGTGTGGAATAACTCTTAGTAAAAAAACGAATGAATGGTTTTGTAATTTAGAAATATTTACAAAGTGTTTCTAATATAACAAATAGAATTCAGAAATTCAATCGTTCGGAATTTAATACAAATGGAGATGAAATCGGAGAGAAATTACTAACTTAATAAGTAATTAATAATTATTTATCGGATTAAACAAATATTACAATTTATTATTCTACTTTTAATTTTCTCTTTAAAATAAGTATCAAGTACGTACGAATCCATATTTATCCATAATTGGTGTAAAGAAAGAAATAGTTTTCTATCGAATAAGAAATATTATTGATAAAATATGCAGAAGTAAAAAAAACAACAACAAATAAATCATATCAATAAATCATAAGTCAACAAATATAAGGCAGAATGTTAGAAATTGTAAAAATGGTTTGGTATTTTGATAAATTATTTTCTAACACCACGTTTTTTTTTATTTTCACTTATTAATTTACCAGATGCGTTGATACTTATATAAAAATACAATTATAATACTAAAATCATTTATTTTGATTTTATTTACTTGAAACTTTAATCAGTTATTGAATAAATGCACACAAATTCACTTTAAAATAGAAATTAGAACAAGATAATAATCAACAGATGGGGTTCTTTCTGTAGTTATATATTTTTTAAAAAAAAATAAAATAAAGAAGGAATACTAATTTATTTTCTTATAATAATCCATAAATATTTGTTTATCAAAGATTTTTTTAAAAAAACACAAATATTTATTTAAAAAAATATAATTTTCATGCGAAATAGCTTTCAACATAGAAAGTTTGATGGAATTTACAAAACAACCATTAGTGCTTTTAATTAAAATCGACAATTTTATCAGTGTCGATTTAAAATGTTCAATTAAATTGATTTTTCGATTATTTACACATTTTTTTTGAAAACTCTCATTAAATAAAAAGGAATTGTTATGAATAACGATATTAGACTAAAATACCTTGTAGCTACTGTTAACCTTTAAAATCTATAATTACTCATAGAAAACAATTAAAATAATTTTAAAAAAGATTGATGTTATACATGTATACATATATATTTAAAAGTTTTTTTCCATATTTCCTGGATCATTTATCTATGAAAATAAAATATACTTGCTAAATCACAAACAAGTAATATTAAGTTAATATAAAGAGAAGAGGACGTCTATGCTCCATTAACTATTAAATCAAAAAAAATACGATGAATAGAACAATAGTACACTCATCGATTATTCGAATCTGAATGGAAAGAAAATTGCAATCGAACAATTTTTGACAAGTGTTAACGTCGGTGTAATAATCGGTTCCGAGCTACCAACGAGCTAAACGAGTAGGACGCGCGTGTGGCCCGCAACGTCTAGCGGGTGTAACAAATTATGACAGGAACGACGGCGGTAAAAAAAACGCTCCGGGAGATATTAATTGATCAATTTAATTAATTTAGGAAAAAAAACGCTTCATGAAACTAGCCAGTGTTTAATACCGATGCTCCTTCATGCGTATAATGAAAAATGGTTATGGAAACGGATAAACTATGTGGTCCACATAAAAATTCAGTAAGATACTTCTTGTACGGAAAGCATATGGCTCTCCCAGCTTGATAGTAGTAACGCACTAATAGTACGTAGCCTGCGGTTAAAATAGTTTTTAGTCAGAAATAATTAGTGCAGTATTTTTATTTCATGGAGTAGCTTGTCGGATACACTGATTGACATATTGCTAATGTACATTTTTTATTAAACATTTTTTTTCGTAAATGATTCGACTTCCTTGTACATTTTTTATCTATAAATTAATATATAAAGAATTAACAATTCTTTTACTTTCAATAAATTAATCTATGGCGTAATTTATACATAAATCAATTTTTGATTGGTCGATACATGCACACACACACATTATATATATATATATAATTTTCCTAGCAACAAATTGAAGTTAAGAATCTAAGAAGAAAGCAAATAGAAGTCAGATGCTGGTAATCTGGGATAAATATTCCCTAGGAACAGTCGAGATAAAAGAATTTTACCAAAAAGAATATAAGAACAGACTAATAAAATAAACTAATCGATATATATATATATATATATATATATATATTAATTCAAAATTGTTTATAGAGATAGCGGATTTAACGAATATATACTTATAATAACAAACTTTTCTCATAGAGCTTTTTCTATAACCATTTTGTAATTTCACGGATGTACCAAGTCAATTCGGTAGTCTATAAAATTTTTCTCTTTATCTAATTAGTGCTAAACCTCTTTAAAACAGTTTAAAGATAGCTATCTAGAATATTTTCAAATAAAAAAATATTTATGTCTGTCTATAATAGCATTATTTTCAATATAGTAAAATGTGTTTGTATGTTAAAAAATGTCGTGAAAATGTTTAAATTATTTCTAGATGTACGCATATATTAATTTAAATTTTACATTTATTACTTGTCTAATATGTGCATTACTTGCTAACGTAAATTACGATCAGATTATTGGAAATTGTAGAGTAAAATATAGTATTTAGGTGGAATTTATATATTATTGATGTAAAGAGTAAAAGTAGTAACGAAGAAATATAATCGTCCACACACTACTTTCCATAACCGATATTGATTTTATGTATATGTATATATATATATATATACAATACAATAATTGTCTTTTTTTTCAATTACAAACAGAAAGAGGACTGAAACGTGTGGATGCAAGTATAAATATAAATAGTACAGAAATACAAATACATATTAAAGTGTATTTTTTGGAACAGAAATTTAATTTTTGTAGGTAACTGCTATACATTTATGCTTAATAGTATAAATATATATATATATATATATATATATATATATATATATATATATATATAGTACGAAAATATGTTCATAATTCAGGAACAGGGGGCCACTAGAAAACTTTTAAGTAAAACAAAGATCTACAAACTACTAAATCTGAAAGAACGTTGTTATAAAAAATTTGTTTTTTTATATCTATATAAAACTATTATTTAATAATAAAATACTAAACATTATTATTTGAACAGCAAATATCACGTGTCATATTATTAATTAAGTCTGAAATAATAGTTGCTATCAAAAATATTTCAATAATAAAGAGTACAACGAGATGGACTCGTCAGCAATTGTCTATTTACAACACAAAAAAATAGAAAATTTAGTGAATTTAATTAATAAAGACTCTCTTTGTATATATATATAGAGAGAGAGAGAGAGAGAGAGAGTTTACTGAATACTTAACAACATTAAAACAATATTATTTTTCTAAATGGCTGTGAATGATATTTACTTAAATATTAATGTTAAGCATTTAAACAATACAACAATAAG
Organism: Acanthacorydalis orientalis; assembly: GCA_034766995.1. Lineage (NCBI taxonomy): Eukaryota > Metazoa > Arthropoda > Insecta > Megaloptera > Corydalidae > Acanthacorydalis > Acanthacorydalis orientalis. The sequence continues at coordinate 27,763,568 of CM068323.1, forward strand.
TCGTGGGCTTAATGGTACTCTTAATGGAATTTTTGCATTTTGACATTTTCTATAAAGAGAGAATTGGTATTTAAATTATCTTACGACGACCGTATTTCTTCAATCCATTAATTTCGAAACGAAAAAATCATCGTTTATTGAAAAACTCTAATAATTATTTACACTGATAGTGATAAGTGAATCTCTTACTTATTTTTAACGAAATGTACGTGTATGTAAATGTATGTACACATCCATGTATCTTTTATCCATGTATATATATATATATAATTATTTTATATTCATTAACGAATTGACATTTCAAATTGAGAAAAGGATTTAACTTTTCCAGTTCTATAATTGAATATTAAAATTTTCGAATTAATATTTTTCATAAAAACGACTAAATACATTTAGAATATATTGGATTTTTATAGATTTATTAAATAATGATTTAGCAAAAAAAAAGATGCACTTTTACTTGATAAAAACATGATATCTCAAATATTCAAAAATGTGTATCGAAACGACACATACATGGATGAATATTGAATGCCAATATCTACAAATTTTAAAATAATTATCCAACAAATCCATATTACGATTCGACGTATACACAGTTCTAAAATGTTATTTTAAAAGAGTTCATATATATATATATATATATATATATATGTAAAAAAATATATACATTTAATGGTCACGTTTTGACTTCACAATTTCATTGTTATATTTGTATAGAATAAATCTCAATTTATATTATTTATGATTTGAGAGCTATATGTTAGAAAACACGTTATTAACACAACAGGTATTGAATATGTGGAGAGAATAATGTAATGTATAATACACAAACGTTATATGAAAGGAAGTTGATCATCTGTCTGACAAGTCGTGCCATCTTAAACCGTAGCCAATTTATTGCAATATTATTCTTGTTAGATCTATTATACATACATACATATATATATATATATATATATATATATATATATATATTCGCGTGTGTCTATGTATATATTAACTTTTCTGATAAATGTGTTATAACGTTTGTTTTAATAACAAAACGGTGAAAAATGTAAATAGTTTCGTACCAACAAAAAGAAACGCTTTTAATTGTGTAAATGTGTATCCAAAAAAAAAAAAAAAACAGAACATGTATTCTTTAGAATTTGTGATATTTCAGAGACTTTAATTACATTTATTCGTCAGGACACATTAAATACATTAAGTTGTGTTAATTCATGGCCATTTTTTTTCAAAAACTGATGTCATATGTTTATAACACAAGCCGTTAATTTTGGAGGAGTGTTCTAGAAATTAAGTCTTATATATTATTATAAAAAATTATATTTTTATAAAAGTATTCATAAAAAATCCAAAAAAAATATATTGTTAGATTTTGTTACAAATTTCTATCTTTTACATTCAATTACAGTATTCTATTTTTTTATTTTGATTATTAAATTTTGAATAAGTCACACTTACTGGATTTAGAAATATGCTGGAAGTTTGAGTTCCAACTGAAATACTGATTATATTCACTTATTCTAATATTTATAGTGTTATTCAACTTTTATACATTTTTTTTCAAATACAGAATTACTGTTGTATTGAGGCGGTCTTAAGAATAATTTCAAACACATCGCTCTGTCAAAACACAATCTAAATTATTTAATTACACGATAACAAATTACTCCGAAACATATGAAAATTCCCACATGTAGAAACTAACGAGATGATAAAACTGATAATAACAATAAAGATATCAAAATAGAAATTATTTTTGTTAATTATTACGGTTTTTAAAAAGCGTTTATTACAGACCTACCGCCGATTCATAGGGGTAGTGTGTTATCACAGAAAAAAAACCGGCCAATCGTATAATTATCCAGTTATCGTTATAAAGTGGACCATGCTGTGCATCAAACGGCACGTCGTCGTTTCAGTATGGTGGCGCTTGAAACGTTACGCCGCCAATAAAATTATAGAATCATTTTTTTTTTGACACACAGTCTCAAGGATAACTGGGCCATAAAGTTCGTGTGCAATTAAGAACGGTAGAGCAGATTTGTTAGACTGATGTGGCAAGTTCCGTACTAATTTTAGTGAAGTGAAATGAACTGATTTATTGGAAAGAGCTATTTCGGAATTATGTGCTTTTACAGCCGCGTTGAATGAATGTCAATGATTCAAAACGAAACTTTAACCATGTGGAATGTACACAGAAATATTCAAACGTTACATACACTTATTTACACACATTCACATTACATATATATATATATATATATATATATATATATATATATATATAATTCGTATCCTTTTATAAAAAAAATAGTAAGATTTAAAAATATCTAGCATTAACAACAATAGATTGAATTTATCCTAATATAAAATATATAATTACACTGAGATATAATAAAAGTGAGACATTAACGTTCGCAAAAATCTTTATCCACGAAACACACATACTAATTATTACTAGTAATATGCTGAAATAAATTGTAATTAATTAATTATATGTGTTAAAGTTCGAATTTAATGTAAGATTAGTTATATACTGTTTTTATTGAAGATAAAAAAAAACTGACTACGAAATAAAATCCTTTTTAATGAACCGTTCACAGTCAGAATAGTAATTAATTTGAGTGTGGTACATTAAAAAGGATTTTATACGTTTCTTATATGGATTAAATAAACAGCAATTATTATTTTTTATTAATTATCTCTTTAATATTCTATTTTTATTTTTATAGCGTAGCTTCAAATTATATACTATTTATTCTGTACTGTTCCATATGTATTCCCTTTATATATATATATATATATATATATATATATATATATATATATATATATATATATGTATGTATATGTTGGTTGGTTGGTTGGTGATTACCGTGTAATTAATATTGGACAATATTCAAATTAAATGCCACCAGTTCAATGATATCCTGCTGTTAAGCATATTATTGGATATCCGTACTGTTGTAACTAAACCGCAAAAGTTAATTATATTACAGTGTGACTTTAATTAATTATAAATTTATTATACATATTATATGAGAACAGATATTATGAATCTCTGAGAATCCACTATAGAAAATATTAATAATTGTATAATTATCGAATTTAACAATTTCCTACCCATTTATAGACGAAATATTATATATATATATATATATATATATATATATATATATATATATATATATATATTTAGAAAATAACACTGTCAAAATGTGTCCAGTTACATAGACTTGGTGAATTATATACAGACATGTTTTTTCCCCATCTAATCAATATCGAACCGTGTAGTCACATGCACGGATTATTTCTATGAAATAAATCTTTATAAATATTTAAATTAAATAAATACTAATGCGTGTCGAATAAAAAAAAGCAATAAAAGAATCCCTGTTAAATGTAATACAAGATATATTGGACAGCGATTCACACCAATCATTTAACCAATCTGTTCTAATTGCACCTCAATAAATTTGATTATTTCAACATCAGCGCTCAAAGCAAACAAGATTTTCATCTACGCTTAGTAAAAAGATTTAATTTATCCCCCATTCCAAGTGACATTCGGTAATATATTTATGACTGGCGGACCCCTATCTACTATTCGGATACCTCAACACATATAAACAGAAGCTAATAATTATGATGACACAGTTCGTTATAGAAAGAATTATGACCCTTGTCATTTACATTTTAAAGCATTCGATTCATGGATCTGAGGTGGAGAAGGATACTGTGTTTTATACACAAAGTGGATATTTCAAGACAAAAAATACACATGTCTGATTTAAACAGTGAAAATCATAAATCATCTCTTGTTCTCAGTGAGTGTGTGCCTTTCTACTGATTATGTACAATTAATAAAATCAAAAATTTTGATTAAAAAATTACATTAAGAATAATTTTTCAGAATTGAGCTTAAAATAATATAATACTCCTTGTTTCACATAAAAACAAAAATTGTTGACTTTAATAGTTTGTAGAATGACACCACTTGACATTAACGGACACATCTAACGGGGCAATATGAAACCCTGACCTTCTCTTGAGTCTGGAGTTTCCGGCTCGCTCATCTTTCATAAATTTATTCAGCAAACTTTACAGCCATTTCTCATAGTGTAACCTTTATGAATTAAAAAGTAGCCTCCATGCCTGCCTGGTTCTGACCGGGACAAACGGATTACTTAATCGGGCGAGGAGGGTTTGATGATAGATATCTGTGTTTCTTGGATTTTTTCAGATTCTCAAGAACAGCTACGAATCATTCAGAAAATAAAACCAACAATCAGGAATTAGAGACTCGGAACTTTTCGAAACAGCAAGTACGATAATGGCTACCGAAGTTTATATCAAGACAAAATAATATCAACATTGCCTGCCACTTCTTGTATGGAATGCACAAAAACACTCTTGGCATTCATTCGTCTTGAATATGTTTTTATTTTATTTAATATTAATTTTTAAGAAAGATTAAATAACTTATATACTTCTTATTTTTTAAAATCACTTTTGAATAGTTTTATTCACACTCCTAGACGATTAAAATATATAAATAAAATCAATTCATCGATTAACTGTAATCTTTTACTTTGAATACAGTTATCAATAAATGATTTTAAAGAAAATAGATTAAAAGTGAATTACAAACAATGTAAACACTACCATACACGAAATGTAATTACAAATTAAACATTTGAATCGTTTGTGTATAAAATTCAATTCAACTTCTCACATAACATCCGCTTGTGCACAGATCTATGGTAACATCCAATCAAGAAACACAATACAACGGTGTTAACTATATTGAAATTTTAACATGGAGGAAATTAGTTACTTAGTTACAGAATTAGTTGTGTGTCACCGAGATAAAGAAATTACATACAACAAAATAAGATTTTATCACGCTTTAAATTGGTACATTTTTCATTTTGATGTTCGATTTGATTTACAGTGTGGCGTGAACGAGTCGAGCTACACTTTTTTTTATATATACTAACCATCATCAACAATTGTGGTAGGTACGATGATGGATAGAACCGGTGGACGTAATATATTCTTAATGACAAATTTACAATTATAGTTTAACTAGTTAATCTTTACATATATGCATATATATATATATATATATATATATATATATATATATATATATATATATATATATATATATGTATAACGGTTAACAAAAAACCATTTGTTTGATATTATCATTATTTTACAATGGATATGAAATGAATTCTTTTTAATTTGCTTGTAATTATATTTATTTTTATATTCATAGATTATTAACTGTAAGAAAATCAAAAAAAATACTATTGAAAAAATAAATAAAACATAAATTTTTAACAATTTTCAATTAAAAAACAAATAATACTTTAAACAAAAAATCTAGTAAATTCGATTACATATAAGAATCATTCGATAGTTTAAAAAAATGTACACATTTACATATTTTTTTTATTCAGTATGTCTCATTAAATATTCACGATGATAAATGTATATTTTATTAATGTTTCACAGTGATTTTTGTTCTGACTAAATAATCAGGCAATAATTAGTGTACAGTTGCTAAATCACCAGAATGATTATTTAATAAGATATGAGTTCAAATTAATTTCATGACAAGTAACGGTTTATGTTTTAATAAAAACAATTATCAGAATACATTTAAAAAAAATACATTTTCTTACTAATTTTATATTTTCTTTTTCTTTGAATGTGTTTTAAATTAATTTGGTACAGAGACTTGTTTTATAAATTATTATTTTAATGAATGATGTTTTTGTATAGAGATCAGAATCGGATCTTATTAAAAATATATTGAAAACATGACAAAGTATTAGTTTTCGTGCAGAAGTAGGATCTAGAATTGAAATAATTGTAATTTTTCAATAAAACTAAAATAAACTATTTAAAATGTTTACATACAGGCCATCTGTATCAGTTTATAGTTTATTAATTTCTGAAAAGACATTCGCTCAAGCTCAAAATATACTGATTTGATTTAGATAATTAAAACTCATATTTTAAGTTTCTCAATCATCTTACTGATCGATCGATTTGATATCTAAACATTATCTAATATCATATATTCAAACAAACCATACATGTTGATTTTATAAAAAAAAAACATATTTCATTTTAGAACACGTACATAAAATGAGCTTTTCTGAATATTTAGACGTGCAGTGGGAATTTTAAAACACAACACAATGAAAATGTTTAATTGTGTAGACATATGTAGTTCATTTCGGTTTTAAATTGTAGCAGTATAATAGGTAATAATTTTCATTCGTACATATTATGCATGTATATAATGATATTCTGTGACAGAGATAAACGACTTACTAAATGATAAACGACTTTTTTCAAATAAACGGTTATAATAGAGACTGAAGGGTCTCGAGAAGCTTTTTTTATGTACATAATTCTATTCTATTCAACTTTTTTGCTGTTAAATTATTTCATTGTCATCGTGTATGTATATATATATATATATATATATATATATATGAAAAGAAAGAGAAAGTGATGATAAGGAGTTATAAATTGTCTCTTTAATACACATCAACTATAACCATTGATCTTACAATTTAATTTCCATTTCAATATAATTATTGAATTATAATTTTACTTTCATGATTGAAAATAACAGTATTAAATGCATGCAACAGAAAAATAAATTAACTGAAAAAATTAATAAGTCATTGGTCATAAATACTCAAACTGCATATCAAATATTAATGTTTTATAACCGGTAATGTTTTGGTTCCACTGTTTTTTATATCAGTGTTTTAATTTCTAGCATTTTAAAATTAAGAATAAGATTGGGCAGTATTTAATTTAAAATTAAAAAAATAAGTAAGTGTTTCTTATCGTTTATTATACCTACATTAAAATCATAACGAAACGAGATGTTACTTTTGATGTTTTGATTTATATTCTAAAATAAATATAATTGTTATTTTCACATGAAACTAATTTGTAACTTTAATAATACACTTATATATATATGTAATTTTTATGAAACTATAGTTTTTATCAACTTGAAAAATACTTATTTTCTCAAGTACAAATTGTACTAATTTAGTATAAGTGATTAGAGCGTTAATACCAATTTTCACAAATAAATCTTATCGTACTAATGAATAAGTTGGTATATAAATATCAATGTTTCCCCTTCTATATCTTTCTATATCACTGATCATAAAGTTTGAAGTTCAAGTCCAAGTTTACAGCATTGTTTTTGATTAAAACGATTGTTAAATAAAATAATACAGTAGTTTTGATTTTTAGATTATTAAAAATATAATTCGAACATATTTTTTATAAGAATAATTGCTTTCATCTGAAAAACTAACAAACATATTTTGATATTATCAACATGCCTTTAAAGCTATTAGATATTTTTCTAACATGTATTTTTAACTTTGATGTATTTATATATATATATATATATATATATATATATGTATGTATGTATAAAATGTATTTAAATACAATACTAGTGATCACCAATGCTCAATACGAAATACTTAAATGTATACATATGAGAAAATAATTAAAATGCAAAACATATAATTGGGCAACATGATGGACACCATGCACAAGAGCCTTGACCCTTGATTCTGAATTAGCAAAAAAATAATTAATTTGAAAGTATCAAGAACAACGTCACACTTAATAAAACCAATTATAATTTATAATTGAACAATGCGTTGGAAACATTTGTCATTAAAATTAACGCATATTTATAGCATCCAGTTATTAATTTAAAAATGTAAATGCGGTCACTGGTTGAATAATAATTCTAAATACTTATACTTGGTATTCAGTCATCGTGTGCCGTTCAGTAAGCATTATGGATTATTTTTATGTAATTATCATCCATTAAATATATATATATATATATGTATATATATATATAATGTATATGTGTAGTATTATGTGTGTGTGTGTGTGCGTTTCAAAACTAATAGAAAAAGAAAGCTGAAAATTACACGTTACCCTGAATTGTAATCTTTTTCAGATTTATCCCCATTAAGAAATCTAAATATTTTTTCTAACTTTTTTGTCAAATCTTATATTTTAAATAACTTGTTAAACAGTCACATAATTTATTATACTATTATATTACCAATTTACCTTCATTTCTTATCATTTGTGAACAGATTTTTAACTGATCGTTACTCTAAACATTCATGTTCGAAAGGACGTTTATAAATGATATGGTATAATATTAAATATTAATTTCTATAAAAATAGAATATCCAAACATGTATATATATATATATGCATGAATTTTTATTTTAATTAATGCTGACTGTTGTAAATCATTGACTACTGTTGAATATTTATTTTCTTATTCGTATCAAATATGCATATAAAATACATCTCATGAGTGTGTTAATTAGTAACAAAATATTTAATTCTGCTTGACTAAAAATTCGAAACAGACGACAGAGATAAATTATACGACATTTATTTAATTTAATTCCAAAAATAGTTAAAAAAAATTCCAATAAATATTAATTTATCGGTGCTAAAAGGAACCTATTTTTTTTCTATTTTGAAATATTTAGTAAACATAATCACACACACACACACACACAAGATATATATATATATATATACATATATTATTATAAACTGTACATAATTTAACTCGATTCAAAATCTGAGAAGAGATTTTTGAACTTTAGTTCAAAACTACCTGAAAATAATAAATCAGTTGTCGAAGTAACAATTTCATATGTGATTTCCAGGATTCACACCATGCTATTAAGTTTGAGATTTATAACCTAATTTATCTAGTTATTCATGTTATTTAATCTTTAGACAGAACTTTTAGAAATTTAGAAAATAATTTAAAAGTACAAAAATTATTTTCAATTATTATGAATGATTTTTAGTCGACAGTGATTTTTTAATAAAAAATAACTGTTATGTTTCTGAAGTTTATATCATCTTCTCTATTTGTTGTCGAATCTATAGTCAATTTATTTAATTATAAGAATAAATTCATAATAATAAAAACAAAATATAAAACAATTCATGCATATTTTCTCATTCTGTGTATCTGGTTATATATGTGAATATATATAAACACATGTAAATATTTATTCTAAAATAAAATGATTAGACCGAACTGAAAAAGAGAAATAAAACAAAGTTTACTTCGACACATAATAACGCCTACATATTCACATAAACTATTCTGTAATCATTCACACATGTGAATATTTAACAATTAGAGAATTAATCATTATGAAACAAAAAAACAGAACGGCAGTTATAAAATAACCTAATGAGCATATTTTCTGTTTTGTTTTATTTGATATGCTAGACATTTGAATAAATATACATAAATGTAAATAAATTTTATGTGGTATAAATGTTCAGAACATTGTATAAATGTTCTACATTTAATTGAAATACGGATAAAGGTTAAGAACCTTTCGAACTGAAACTGGTTAATAGAAATTTAGAAACTTCGCTTTTATCTTTCAAGTCGTTCTTATCAAACTTTATGATTTCTTTCGCATTATCTTAATTGTATTATTTTTTTAGTATTAGCGAATACTTAACACGATAAGAAATATAAAAAAAATCTGCGACTTTGCAAAAATGAAGTAATCTTTTTTTTCTCAGAAACAAGGAATTCAATTAGTATTTCTCATCTATCCTAAAAGTTTATTACTTTCAATAAATTCACAATAACAAATCTGAAATATGTCTTTTTAAATACATTCATTCCAAATAATTTTCAAAAATGATTTATCATCTTGTTGCTAAAACATACATTCATTTTGACATCCAATAAATACAGACGAATCTAATTATGTAAAAATAAGTATGTACTATTAAGGAAACATGCGATTATCGTGTCTTATTTGGTAATCTCCATTTAAAAAAAATGATTCTTCGCTAATTTGTATTAGATTATGCCGAAAACAATGATATTATGACCTAAGGGGACCACTTTGTGAGATGTGCTAGCAATTAGACAATATGACATCGGATAATTTCACTAGAAAAACGTTCTTCTTAATATGTTACAATATGTTTGATGTAACTGTAAAGTTCTCGAAACAAAAAAAAAGATGTACTTGTCATTTTTGACGTTTAATTAATTTAGTTTCAGCTTCGATATGGGAAACGGTGTTCATCTTCTTTCATCAAAATAGCAGTACTGAACGCTGCCCTAGTGAATAATACATTTGATGTGATTATACATTTATTAGCATATATATATATATATATATATATATATATATATATATATATATATACATATATATATATATATATATGGATTAATAATTTTATATATTGGAAAATAATTAAATATAAATCGTTTATGGAAGTTTCTGAAAGAAAACACATTCATTTTCACATATCTTGCGCAAAAACTTACTTTTAGATATTTGAATTTGAACTATATAATTAATGACAATTTAAATCTGTAAAAATAATATTAAATTGTAATGTGTGCATTAGAGTCATATAGAAAATCTTCTCTTATTGTAAAAATTCTATTACAAAGTGATATACAACCCTATACTATACAATCGTAAAGAAAAACTTCACTTTATACAAATTTCAATAAAAAATTTAAAAATTTTTAAACTGTTCCGTAAAGAAAAAAAATCTAATCGTGAAGGTAACTTAATTTATCATGTAATTACATGATACAGTTTCCATAGAAGAAAATAAATCTTCTCGTGAGAAATATATAGATTTAATAGCAGAACTTTCAATCCAACGAATTTCTGTTATAAAGTCAAATTAAAAAAAATATTAAAACGAAAAATTATAGTAAATCTTAGACACACACACACACACACATTTGTGTATATAATGAAAGTATAGATACGTATGTATTTAGTATGTAAAAAAATCTGATAAAATATGTTAACATTTTTTAAAAATATAATACATCTAATGTAGATAGACAGATGTTAATTAATAGTCTGTTGACAGATGCTAATACTAATTATAATCAAAAAGTCATATGAAATTAATTCAAATTTTTATCCGTGCATAAACGGACGATTTTCTCTGCGCAATGAAAAAAAGTTCACATATCTACATACATAATATAATTCCTATGATTTTACTATCCGCGCACACATATGTTCCAAACATCGGATTGTGTTTTCAATTGAATCAATTAAAATCATATAAATTCGAACATATATTAAAATATACGTCAGTATCGTCTGATAATAATCTACAGAACAAACACAAACGGAATAATATGTTGTCTCGCTTTTTTTCAACACCGTACATACCGTATAAACTATATTGATTTATAATTTAAATTCTGTATCTTAATTAGTGTGAATTAGACATACGTTATCTCGTGCAAAATCTTTTCTCGGCGTTAATTATCACATCTAATAAAATCGACAACGTGTAACATTAAATACATTGTACCAGAGTAATTATCACGTTAAATTGTTCATCGAGAATAACAACAGTTTTGTGAATATTTTTGCACGAATGAAACAAATCAGTTTGTGAAGTTTTCCGACCGAGAATTGAAATTTGTTTCATAGAACGCGGTGCAGATTTGTCAGTAATATAAACGACGGGTAAACTCAATGTCCTTGAATTTAAGTGAAATGATTTAGATTAATATTAATGTTTGAGTTTTTTTTTACTTTTTACGATTTAATAAAATTCCATGGTAACTTATATAAAAAAGTATAAGTCGAAAATTAATGATTCTAATTAGTTTGCATGAAATATTATAAAATGAGAACTTTTTTATTTATATGTAAAAAAAGTGCATATACATATATATATATATATATATATATATATATATATATATATATACATATATTATAGAAATTACGTCAAATTAAATTCCACATCGAGCAAATACAATTTTTATTGTACGGTTGATAGAGGTGATTTAGAAAGATTTACAATGTAACAGATGTATTAATCAAATGGTTTCGGTGTCAATATTTAAATAGTTCTAAAATGGTCACTAGACTCGCATATATTTAGAAATGAAAAACTAGCTGTTATTCAGTTATAAACAGAGATTATAATTTGTAATTAGAGTAATAAATTAAAAAATTAAATAATATTTACTGGCATTTAAAAAAGGTGTAGGTGGACTAGAAAAGAATATTAATATGAATATTTTTGTTAATTGGGAGAATGTATTAAAATATCCTCATTTTAATGATTATCAAACCTCAGATATATTTAATGTTTGCTGTTTAATAACCGAACTCGCCACTAATATAGTACGGGTACCACAATTTGTCAACCACTGTAGTAGAGTATTCGTTTCTATGAGAATATTAATAGGATTATTTCTGTAAGGAAACAAAAGATTCCTCTTCCTATAAAGCTCGAAACAACTTAGAAAATATCTAACTAAACAACAGAGATGTACCAGAACCACACACAAGACACATCACGAAAATCAAAACTCGTTTGCAATACCAATTTTATCAAATGTCAGTCATCCAATTTCCTACTGACTACTAATTAATGAATAAATTCTGCAATTAAATGCAAAAAAAACTGTCAGATTTACATACATCTTACAGATAAGAATCTTTGTTTATTAAATAAATACTGAAATAAGAATAAATTAAAATCGATATACAGCGAGAGGGAGTGAATTTATGCAGAAGAAAATTTAACAAGCTGTTATTTAAAAAAATGAAATTCTTCAATTAGATTTTCGGATAACTTTCAATAATTATCGTAGTAAGATATTATTTAAATTATTTATATGTAATATTTCAGAATATATTACATAATATATGAATATAAAACCGATAAATAACGAGAAACACAATGAACCCTTTTATTTATATCGACTAAACACACAATACACAGTCAATAAATAAACAGACACCCTATAAAAATAGACATAAAATGAATGTTTTCTCACCTGAATAGAAACGACATGGCGTGACGTACTCCGATAAATTAGTTACGTTCCATCAAATATGTTTCAAAAAAAATACACTGATTGGAAATAACACAACACTGGGTAAATCCGTTTAAACTGGTTGAACTGTGGTCCACTGTGTGCAAGATGCGGTACAACACTTCTCACAGCGCATCTTAAACGAACGCCGTGTTCCACTCCACATAAATAATAAACACATTAACAGCGAGACACTAATTTATTAGATCCAATTTTAAAGAAACAATTATTTTTTGTTCGGCTGTTGTTATTTTATTATTAAAAAAACTATATTCGCTCCTCCGCGTGTGTCGTTTCACCTAGAAAAGAAAAAAAAAACAGTTTATTAATATGTCCATTCGTTGAACAAACAATCGTTTCAAAGAGATGTTCATTTGAAATTTTCATTTCTCAATCAATTATGATTTAATTCAGATACTTGGCTCTAATAAAAACTGTTATTAATTCTCTATTTCGTACACTGAATCTCTTTTCAGTGGACGACATATTTCAATTACACCTAGTTTATTGTATATTTTGATAGATAAACACGATGACTAAATGTCAATAAACTACAGAAATACCATAAATACTGTCGGTATATTTACAATCATTATTATTACACCTTGAACATGATTCAAATAAATAATTAATGCATTGATCTTTCGGCACGTATATATTTTACGTGCATAGAATACAGCTCTTTATAAAATACAATATTATACAATATGAATCCGGACTACAGACCGCATTTGTGCACAGATACTTTAAAATATTGTGGTTCTAGGAATTATTGTGCGCCTATCTTATCATATTACACTTTGAAGTCAAAATTTGAATTTTACATTAAATCATTGTTGAATATTAAACATATAACCGATCGTGAGTTTTGGCGAATTTGTTTTATTCATATATTTTATTATTTTTTTGATTAGAATTGAAATCTGAAAAAATATTTATCATTTTCGATTGTATACTAAATCTGATTCGTGTATAGATTTATACAAGCTCTTAAGTTTCAATAACGTTCTTCTTGTTTTTACTTATATTTTACTATAAATACTTTTTATGATATTCACATTTTATAAAAAAAATATTTTAAGATAATGTCAGATTTTAATACTTTCAAATTGTTGCTCCATATAGAAATCCTTAGTAAGGAATGAAATATTTCTTAGCTTTAAACAGATGATGCATTATCTAATTAACTCAAAAATATTAGAAATAAAATAACTATATTCAGATAAAAAAATTAAACAGCACGACTTTTTTATAGAATACTTTCATAGCAAATTCATAAAGACAACAGAAATCAAACTTAAAACGAACAAAATATGATCGTTGCATGTACAATTCTGAAATTTTAAATTTCCACAACAATTTATTCGTTAATTTTTTGAAATTTTGAAGTGATAATATAGAAGGATGAAATATTTTCGTATCATGTATTTAACTGATTGATTATTTCACGTTTTTATTTAAAGAAACCATTTTCAATAATATTTTTTAATTACCATATTTTTTTTTAAAAAAAATGATTGATTTCGTATACATTTCTCTTATATTACAACCTTCAAATATTCGTATTTATAATCATTCTCAATTCAATACGATAAACATTTTATAAATGGGTAATAACTGAAATTTAAATTTATTTATAATGCTGTAGAACATCAAAGCTCATTAAGAGTTTTTCAACATTTAATACACAACTGTTTCAACAGATGTGTATGCTACTTGTACGAAATCTAAGACGTTCAGTTTTGTTTAGATATAATTATAGTTTACATTGGTGTAAATGGTTTAGATTTTTAAAAAGAAATTAAGAATATTTTAAATTTAAACTAATGTATATAGATTTTTAATTGTTCGAATAAATGTGTTTATAGTTTAAGATCGACACTAATTGAAAATTCATACTGATTTCAGAATAAACATTTTTGATTCTACAAAAACAATACGTTCCTAAATTTATAAAAAATGGTCTATGAAGGAAGATACACATTAATTAAATACAACTATTTAAAACAATTCAAAGAAAGAAAGATATCCTTTTCTGTAATACATTAATAAATATTCAAATAAAATTTATGATTACATAAATAATATATGTGAATAAAACCAGTATACGTACATAAGATTTTACTAATATCTCAATTCTATACAGAAAAAAAATTATAGTCAAGACAGTCAAATAGCAACTGGAAAACCTTGAAATTATGAAAAAACAATAATTCATTGTTAACATTTTTCTAACTTTTATTTCATTGAATATATAAATTAAATAAACGACTTGACTAAATCTATTTCATATTCCTACCTCAACTATTTAAATGAATGAGTCATCAACCTAAAATTATTACTATTTTTCATTTACTTTTGTACATACAGACTGCTAGACTTGTGTAACGAAATTTTTATTTCAAAAAAACGTAATAAATCTTGTTAATGGTAGGCGTACTCAGTTATTTTTCAATTAAATTCAGTAAACCGTTTTAAATTCCACTGCTACTTATTTGCTACATGTTAGTATTTATACACCACAAAGGTGTATCTATATATATTGTTTGTATGTATTTTTATCTTAACCAAATGTTTTACTTCAATAAGAGTATGTTTATATAACGAATTTTATTAATTTTGACTTTTATTAGAAAAGAAGAAATGTTCAAATAAATCTAGAATATTGGAATAAGTTTTTCTGTACATTTCCTCCTCATTCAGTCATATGTGACACATGATTTTAACAGTACAAGTTATAAATAATAAATACCACATCTGCATTTCTCTCAATAAGTGAAATTTCCATTTATATTTCTAGTCATATGTTTTAAGCTCGGCCTACAATAGAGCGAAACGTGATAAGAATATATAAAATATATCATATTGTATATGGAGGCGTAACATAGGAAATTAGTATAACAATATCATAATAGAACATTAATACAGTTAATGGCAATCTATTAAATTTTAAAGGAAACACGTTTTCGTTTCGCTGCGTAATGGTCAATTTGCGGAAGCAGGTGTGCAGTCATTCAACTTATGATTTTTCACACAATAAACGAAACGAGAGATGAGCTGGCGAAGCGTTAATAGGTAGGTAAAGTTCATTTTATTTTCCTTAAAATGGATATTAAAATTATCAACATTTTGACATGAAGTGTGTACGACTTTTTTTGGTGTTGGCGAATTTCAAAGTGAAATGTTGTTTGACATTTTGATTAAATTTTAAGTATATTAAATAGACACACACACACATACATATAAAATTTATATACAAGACAAATTGAACTTGTAGTATATTGAAAAGAAAATTTATGTAATTAAATGAAATTAATTAAAGAAACATGAATTGAAATCGTGTAATACAAATTATACATTTATTTTTTCAATATATATATATATATATATATATATATATATATATATATATATATATAAATATAACTTGTATATCTATACATTTTTATAGGTGTAATTTTTTGTAAATGTGTACAATCATTTTGACACTCGAAAAATTACAAATTTACTTATTAAATTTAATATGTAAACAGAACCACATACATTTTAATTTCAAATAAATCATTACGAGTTTTTATGAAATTATAACAGGATTTTTTAAAATAAAATTACTATTTTATACCACACTGACATTATTCAAAGATGAAAAATGTAAAAGAAGATAATTAAACCTATTTGAAACATTCGAACAAAAATCTACTCTAATGAATGCATTGGAACTAAAATGTACTCATTACAAATAATACAATTGAAAAAATAAAATTCAATTTCATGCTTCCTATCATATACATACGCACAAACTAGTAAAGGTCAGTGCCACAAACTACCATTACTGTAAACAATAGTAATAAGGTAATATAAGGAAACTATTATTCCATACAAGTTTGTAAACAGCGTACGATTAAAACGTTTCGAATGTAAACATGTACTCCAATTGATCTTTTATGAATAGTATAAAGTTGATTCATTTTTTTTTGTGCCATTCCAAATATTTACATTTTTTGTCAATGGATCGACATGACATAATTTATTTGATGAGAAACAATGTCCAGTTTATTCATTTAAATAAATCACCATTCAATTGACATTTTATGAGAATGACCTGAAAATTATTTAGATTCTCCGATAATCTAACAATCCTATGTTCGATTCCGCAATCAAATATCTATCAACTTACTCCTATTTGACAATGTACATCCGTTAATATTTCAAATAATTATTTCCATTAAATAAAATACATTCATTAATGGATTAACACAATAGTTGTTGCATTGCAGACACCGTTCAACAGCCACAAGTTAATAGTTCTCTACTATATTTTTCAATTTAAGTAACAATACACGATTCATAAAAATATAAAAATAACACGACAGACCTATTAATCGTTTTTATTCACGAAATATATTATCATGGAATGTTCCGAATTAAATCCGACCGAATACACTAACCTTGGCATTGTAAACTAAAACTTTTCATCGAACTTTATTGACCATTAAATGAGATGATTATTTTTAACTTTATTGTATTCTAGAAATCGCATGTTTTTAAAAGTGAAATCAACGGTACAGTTACGGTCGCAATGAATCCATTCAATTTAATCAAGGGAATTTTTCAAAATCTGTCAATTTGAAAAAATATTACATCATTTTATAACAATGTATTCTTTACAGCATTGATTTATAAAACTATATCTCTACAAAAATAGACACAGCCATTGTAACCAGAGTCATTCATTTTTGACAATGTTTTTTTTTTAGATTAAGAGAGATAAAGAATACTTGCAGTTCATCTTCTTAAATAAGAAGGTTAAAAGTATAAATAAATCAGAACTATCTTGAATAAAAATAATATCATATTTTATTATGAATACATAAAACAATATTAAGCATAATATAGTTCTGTCACTGCTTGAATTCATTTCCACAAACGATTTTTTCTCTCATGACATCAAGGTATGTAAAAATCTAAGACTCTCTCACTTTCTATACTTAGATATTTGAATTTTTTTCTATACCCTAACGCTTTTAAAACAATACTATCGCCTCGGAATGAATCAAAAATGATAAATAATTATTTATTAAACATTTTCGATCAGCTTTTTTATGCTTTATTATAATGCTAGTCAAAATGATAAATTTGTTTTGACTAGTATAAATTTTTGATTTTACTTAAGAATAAAATCACAAAAAAATCAAATAAATGGTCAATACTTTCATGTTCAAATTAAATATCAAATGTTTTCAATAAAAAAATATTTATTAAAGTACAATTTTCATTTTAAATAAAATACTCTTTGGTCTATTTGTTTTTTCTTTCTATACTTTTTCATATTAAAAAATACACATTACAAAGTATTCTTATTACTATTTATATTTGCAACTGTGAAGATTAAAATTTTACAATCTAAATGGAAATTTTTATTATAAAATTATGCATATATATATATAGTCTACACATTTTTACAAAAAGAACTGAATACATATAAAAGCACCAGTGGTTCAATATACAATAGTCATACGAAAACCTGATAAATAACAATGATATACAAATAATTGAAAAAAAGAAATATGAAAAAACTACACTGAAACTAAAAACGAATCACGAATTCAAATTAGCTACGAAAAAATATATATTCGTGCATAAATAATATATTTATTATTGCCTGAATTTCATCAATACTACTAAACAGTCGATGTTTGAAAAGTTCATAAAAGAACTGCCATAAGAACAACTTCGAAATATTTATACATCGTTGCACACTGTGTGCATTCATTTACGATTTTCTTAATGCATCAAATATCAATCACTCTTGAAAAGTGTGAATGGTACCTAGTCAAGCTCACAGAAAATAATTAATCTTTTATCACCATAACACTTTTGTTATATAAGTGCTTTTTAATGATCTGGTGAATCGTTACATTTGCTAGTTGGTACATAAAGATTTTTTACATTGAATATATGCACATATATATATATATATATATATATATATATATATATATATATATATATATATATATATATATATATATGCTTAAACATAAGCAATAAGTGAATAAGTAAAGGAGAGAATTAGTACAAATTTTATTTTTAAACGGCATGCCTGATTAAATATGTCTATATGATTCTTTATTTAATATAAAACACATTTATGTACACTTAGATAAAACGATTGTATTCTAAAATATTATCTTGTATTGCCATTCAGTTCGAGAATTATTTTAATAAAAGATATATCTTTCAATTAAAAAAAGAAAACATAATGTATACAAAATTTCAAGATTTATTCATTGCATCTTTGAAAGATTGCTTTTAAAAATCGTTTAACTAGTACTGATAAACTTCATAATAAATGTCTTGTTTATATATTTCTTTCTTCTATAGATAATAAGTAATATTTAGAATAGTTTAACATCACTTTTACTTCTTTATACCATTTCTCTTAGACTGCATTTGGACACGATATATATTTTTAATGAAATGATAACATAAACAGTAAAAGTGCTATAAAAAGTTAAGATTTGTGTATCTTTTTAGTTTATCAACATTTTATCATCATAAGTATTCTAGTAACGAAGGAGTGACACTGTCAGTGTGTAAATATTTGCACTACTTGTTTATTTCCTGTAAAGCCACGCCGGCACTGTTGTATATTTTCAGAAACAACCTTGAAAATGTTTTGTTATAAGATACTCTCTAACCAAAAAATGTAAAGAAATAAAACTGACCCTAATATTTTTTTTATACGGCGATTTTAACAAGAAAGTATTTAGAACGAGTTGAAGTCTGGTTTAAATTATTTTAATTATCAGGTAGAACAATTTATTTCACACGTTTCGTATTTCTATAATTAAAAACCGTGTTTTTCTTGAAATGTTCAACAGAAAGTAGTTGTTGTTCAATTAATCTTTATATATTTTTTTTACAATCGAACGATTTATTAGAAAGTAAATCGTTATCGGTAATGTTACAACGAATTCCGTAGGAGATCAAACGATATTTTTTTTTCATTTTCGAACTATCGTTTAAAAATATTGTTATCTATAAAAACCGTATACTTTTATCTAATAGAAAATGAATATTTCTCATACTGTATCGATATTATTAAAACCGTAGAAATTATTTTAATTGACAAACATGTTATATGAATTCGATAGCAGACTTGAAGAAAAAAATAATTATTCAGTAGACTATAGTATTAAGAAACAGTCAATTATCTAAATTACTTATTCCGATTCACTAGAAGTCGAAATTCTTGAATATTTTAAAATCTTAACGTAATAAGATATCGTTTTATCTCGTGCCACTTTCTTTTCCTTTTATCACGTTTGTATCTTGAAAAGTTTTAATTACAACTGATTAATCTCAGTAGATTACTGCTACTCAATCTAATTACTAGTCTTTGTAAAGAATTTCTTTAAGGTTACACAGAAATTCAACTACGTATGTTTTCTTTTACACGAAGATATTATGATTTTTCTATCAAATTTATTTTATGTTGCTTATATTACAAGATCTCTAACTACAAATTAGTATACAGTAATGAAAAAATTAAGAAAAAAATTTTTTTTTTGTACAGTTAATGCTATTATAAATATTTAGAAAAACGACAAATCAGTATTTAAAAAGTACTTGTATATCTTTAACAACTGAACAGTGAGAATATGTTTTAACATAAAACATACATTTTTATATCAAATAAATATCTTGTATTAAAAAAACATTTTAAAACAAGATATTGAGATAATAAATTGTTAAAGCAGCTTAAATTTATGTTGTATAGTATTCGATTGTAATTACAATTATTCACATTATAAAACAACTTCCATTTGTAACTAGAAACAAGCACATTAAATTGTCCATAGATTTCTCTAAAACATAAATTGCTCTTAGTGTATTTGTACGTATTCAAATGTATATTTTAACTAGTAATTGTTAAAGGTTTTCTAATTAATATTAATTCGTATGAGCTTGTTCAATAATAAAAATTATCAAGAGACGTATTAATTAAAATTGTCACGAGAACTGATATTTATTCCTTAACTAATTAAGTACCTAGTTATTAAATCAGATATCTTCGGAACAAATATCATTATGTTATTAATAATTGTAGAGTTTATTATGTTCGAACGTTTGTAAACATAATGATTTAATTAAGCTTTATAGTTTATATTTCGCATACGAATTTTAAATCAGAGCAAACACACTGTTTGTTAATAGTATTGAGACAAACAACTGTTTAAAATTTTCTTTCCATATAAGAAAAAATATTATTAAATAGAAGGAATGCCTTAATGGCCACATATCTTGAAACATACACGGTTTATAAAGACGATATTACAAGTGTAGATAGAAGAAAAAAATCAGAGAGAAAAAAAAAGACAAATATATAAAACAGATATTAAAGGACTCAAATACCATAATTAATAAGATTAGATACCAAAAATAAAGTAGAAATAAGAGAAGAATGGTTTTACTACTTTTTTTTTAACTATGTATGCCTGAAATGGAACTGAGAGATCATCAAGCTCCAGTCGAAGTCAAGAAAATTCAAATCTAATAACATACAATTTTTTTCAATGGATCTTGGCTAAAGAAGAAGCTTACAAATAACACCTGAGGGCCATATATAAAGTTTAAAATCAAATTCGTTATATTTTTGATAACACAACACACGATTTTTTTTTAGAAAACAAGTTGAAAACGTACAAGTATTTTTACAAAAATGTGTACAGTGCCGAGGTCTGTATTATGTTCTAAAATTGAAATAAAGCTTTAATATTTGTATGAAGTTAATAGGAATAGATAGACATTAATATAGTTAGAAATATTTTCATACCTCCTTTAATTTAGAACTAGTAACAATTTAAAATAAGTTGTCAATACTCAAAATATATTCATATGTACAAGAATAATTTATAAAAGTATATATATATATATATATATATATATATATATATATATATATATATATATATATATATATATATATATATATATATATGTTCGTATATATCTTCCGTGAACCTCAGTAATAAAAAAAAACCACTAAACTCCATTTCATTTTCATTGGAATACCACGGATGACTTTCAGTTTCTTCTCATGTTTTCCCAGTGTATTCCATGCATGTGTGCACGAACAATTCTACACGCTACACATTCGAATATATTTTATTACTTATCGAATGCAGTCGACGCACAATCATAATCGATGTGACAGGTTATAAGAACGAGTTTAATAATATTTGACCAATGTGTTGAATAAACTGAACAAGTGGAAGTATTTATCTCGTCAAACAAAGTCTATTATTAATAAAACGTTGATTTCAATTTAAAGATTATGGAATCTATAATACTTAATAACATTCGATAATTGTTTCAATACAATGTGTACATAAATACCAATAAAAATATATAATATAAGATACGTAGGATCTATATATGTAGCTGTGAGAAAATAGGATTGGTATCTTTTACAAGTCATTAATTAAATACATGAACAGAAACAATATGAAACATTTCAGACAATTCAAAATATATTAACAGTAGATGAAATCATGTATATATATATATATATATATATATATATATATATATATATATGTATATATATATATATATATATATATTTATGTGTATATGTAACATTCTGTTTTTAAGCTATTTATTAATCTTTCATAGAAACATTAAAAATATTAAACTCTTTTGTAAAAATTCTGTTATACTTTTGTCTAATTACACAGTTTTCGTTTTCAATATTTTATATTAAACGCGTCGTGTCAACTGATACTCAAATCCGTTTTTTTCAAACATAAAAACATGTGTTATTTTTTTCTTATAAATCGGACGCATTATTCCACTGAATGATCAGAATGTTTACTCAAACGAACCGCAATTTTTTTTTATATATTTAATGACTCAAACGTCTAATAATAACTTTGAACCGCAGAATCCGCATATAAAATGAACTCTACATACACACGAACCGTATCCGTTAAGTTGTGCTTTTTGATTCATGTCTGATATGACCTTGTGACTTTATTTATTACACGCTTACGTGTGAACTTTTATTGGTTAATTCAAACGCGTTCTGTTTTTAATAGCGTACAACGAGATGAAACGCTTACACATATTAAAGTGTCGGGTTTTTTTTTTGTTAATCAGTGTGCACCTTACGGCTTGATTTTATTCTGTTATTTCTTCTGCTTACAGACTCTTTTTCGGATAGAATAGCTTCTCAGATACTTTGTCTTCATTCTTTTCCCGATAATTTCATTAGTTTCCGTCGTAATGTCCAATTAGTTTAAGAAACGCACGAAGACAGGAGTGTTTTATTAAATGGGGCGTTTTGATTTCAACACATGTTCACGTTTTGATATCAATCAATCAAACTTGTATAATTTCATACACCGTATAATTTTTAACTTAATTAAAGCAATCATCGCCACATACAATATTTTCAGTTTGCGAATTTCGAACTAGGTTCTTTTTAACATAAATTCATACTTAATTGGTTTTTAATTTACGTTATAATCAAAAAATAATAACACTCTTTCTGAATGTACAATCTTGATATTCTTTTTATATTAGGTACTTTGTTGGAATTAAAAAAAAATGCGTTTCGAATAAAATTCAAAGCAGCCTTACCTTTTATAAAATATATTATTTTTAATTAACACTTTCCAGTCTTATAGAAAATGTTTCAAGTATGAAACATGTTTTAAAATTGTAATTGGTACTACAATTTCATAATCATTATAATTATTCATATATAACCGTAGATCTTGTCCATTCTGATATTTATTTCTTTCACTAAAATACCTAATATGTAATGATTGTTCTACAAATCAATACTGAAATATGTTTTCAATATAAACAAACCCTTGAACTATTTTCTTTTCTTAAGAAATATAATTCCCTTGTTTTAATTTAGTTATTTTGTTATATTCGTATTCAATTATCAGATGTGTACATAAATTTAAGATTATTTGATATATATATATATATATATATATATATATATATATATATATATATGAGCGTATAATGAGATAAAAACATTTTATTTTTCAGTTACACCATATCTTTATATCATCAGTCTCACACTTCTTGTCTGAATTGAATATTATCTTCTACAAACAACAATCAGTTACATTCCTACAATTGAAAAACGAAACATATGTAAACGTTTTAAAAATATCTATTTAAGTTAATGACATTATTTATACAGATTTATATATACATATATATATATATATATATATATATATATATGTATATATATATATATATATATATATGTATATATATATATATATATTACACAGTCAGTGAACTTTGACCAATACATTAAACCGGGCATGTTTTAGTATAAAAGCACCTAAATACATAAACGTATATAAAAAAATGAAGGAATAATGCGTATTGTGGTGATGAATGCGTGACTTAATCCAAACATTACAGTGAATACTGAATAGGTGCTTAAATATTCGTAAGATTGTAATCAGTGAGCAGAGCATGTTTGTAAACTGGGAAAAATGTTAACAGCAAATATTAATTTGTACATCTGTTATAGTACTGTTTTTTTTGTCATATTAACGGCAATTAAAAATAAATTAGCATGTGATTTTTTAAAAGGTGTTATACATAGACTGAGATATTTGTTTTTCTTAGATTCTATTTGAATTTTATTAATTTTTTAATCATTCTTGAAAATAGAGTGATGAATAAATAATATAGTTTATTTGCTTTCTATAAAACGAATTTTAGAATTCTTTCAAAAGATACATTAAAATTTATTTTATAAGAACCAGTCGTTTTCAATGTAAGAATTTTTATTCTAAATAATTTTTACCCTAATTTTTATCAAAAGTATCGATTTGTTAGCCGAAAAATATTCATAAGGTAAACGAGAACAATGATTGTACTAGATAATGATTAATATAAAGACATATTGCATAAATTTATTACACAGACATCACTTTTGAAACAATCCAGTACTTATCTAAAATACCAGCTGTACATGTGTCTCTGTAAAAGATTACATCATTAATTTACAATATTTTCAGTTGTGGTATTTTTTTTGTATTATTTAAAATATAAAAAGAATACATTCGAGATTAGTGATAATTTTCCTAATGTATAAGCATGTGATGTTGCTTAAAATAAGAAAAAATCAAGTACAGTCAAGAACAAGACTTTTTTTAAAAAAAAAAAATAAGTATATACAAGCATGTTCGTTTATTAAGTTTAAGATTTAGATTAAATTAATTGTAACGATAAATGGAATACTTAATAATTACAACCAGTAGACTTGATCAAGTACATGGTGAAAAAATAATACTACTTATAACTGAAACAGAATCTTAGTACTTGTACGCTTGTGGCAATACAAATACAAAAAGGTGTAATTTCAATTTAACCATTGCATTGACCTCTTCAGAAAACAAACGATCGACTATTATAATCGGTTTAAAACATTTTTATACACATTTAAACATGCAAATTATATGTACACAGAGCAAATATTATATTTTAAAATGACATTTAAACATTAAATGTGTACATTCGATTTACTTCCTTCAAATAGGTTGAATGATTTATGATTGAACAATGAGAACACTAAATCAAGTCGACATATTTGACAATCAAAACACAACAATTGGCAATTAACATAAGAATGCTGAATGAAAACAATGATTTCTATTCACTGCAAGCTATTAAATTAGAAATGAATCATATGTATTTATAGTCTTAATGCGCTTTATAAATGTTTGAAATCATTTTATTTGTAATATGAATTAATTGTTTACAAGATAACGATATAATTTTTTTTGTTCTATAATTAATGAATTCGAATTACTCTTAGTATGCACTTTTATGAATATTCAATCATTTGGTAATAAATGTACTTATAGTTAATTATTGAAATACTTACATATATCAATAATTTAATGCAGAAAAAGTTCATTTCATTCCAGTCTATCTTTAATCAATATTCAATTTTAAATTCAGTTCAAAGCTAATTTCGGTCACAAAAGTACTTTCTAGGTATTAAAAATCGGTTTAATGCTTGTTTCACGTCTTTTTGTCTATAAAAGATCAAATTTGTTGTAAAAAAACTAAAATTTATTTCTAAAAATTTTTCGACTAAAATTCAAGGGGTATACCTTGACGTTTTTTTTGACCAAAAATCGAAAGTCTGATAACCGAATGTTTTTCTATATAGATCGAATCTAATAGACATAACAAATATGTTTCACACAAAAATCGAAGCATGGGATGAGAATTGTGCGATATTTTAGTCGATATTCAATTTTTGGTCAATTTTATGTTCAGTTATAAACTTATTCCGACCACAAAAATACTTTATAAGGGTTTAAAATTGGTTTAATACTTGTTTTAAGTCTTTATGTTCATTAAAGGTCGGATTTGATGTAAAAAAATGAAAATTGATTTCTAAAAAAGCTTGGGACAAGGATTATGCGAAATTTGATTGATATTCAGTTTTATGTTCAGTTCTAAGCTTATTCCGCCCAGAAAAATACTTTCTAAGGGTTTAAAATTGGTTTAATACTTATTTCACATCTTTATATTCATAAAAGATCACATTCGTGGAAAAAAAATCAAAATCGAGTTCTAAAAATTTTTCGGCTAAAATCTAAGGGGTATACCTTGACGTTTTTTTTGACCAAAAATCGAAAGTCTGAAAACTGAATTTTTTTCGATACAGATTGCATCTAATAGACATAACAAATATGTTTCACACAAAAATCGAAGCATAGGATGAAAATTATGCGATATTTTAGTTGATATTCAATTTTTGGTCAATTTTATGTGCAGTTATAAATTTATTCCTACCACAAAAATCCTTTTTAAGGGTTTGAAATTGGCTTAATACTTGTTTTAAGTCTTTATGTTCATTAAAGGTCGGATTTGATGTAAAAAAATGAAAATTGATTTCTAAAAAAGTTTGGGACAAGGATTATGCGAAATTTGATTGATATTCAGTTTTATGTTCAGTTCTAAGCTTATTCCGCCCAGAAAAATACTTTCTAAGGGTTTAAAATTGGTTTAATACTTATTTCACATCTTTATATTCATAAAAGATCACATTCGTGGAAAAAAAACGAAAATCGAATTCGAAAAATTTTTCGGCTAAAATCTAAGGGGTATACCTTGACGTTTTTTTTGACCAAAAATCGAAAGTCTGAAAACTGAATTTTTTTCGATACAGATTGCATCTAATAGACATAAAAAATATGCTTCAGGTGAAAAATGGCGCATTTGATAAGAATTATGTGTTATTTTAATCGATATTCAATTTCATGTTCAAATCTAAGTTTATTCTGACCACAAAAATACTTTCTAGGCGTTAAAAATTGTTTGAATGCTCATTACTTTAATGCTTTAAAAAAAAATTATTCATTACATAGAGAAACAAAGCTCACACTTCAACGTCTCAGCTGATAATAATAAATTTGTATGAAAAATGTAAATATATGTTGGGAGATGATCGGTGGGGTAAGGAAAAGAAACACGAGGAAAAAAGGTTTTGCTATTAAGTAAGATTAGCCATATATGTATATATATATATATATATATATATATATATATATATATATATATATATATATATATATATATATAACAGGAACGACAAATATTTCCAACATTTCTTCGAACGACTGTGCAGTTTCAGTGTCATATGTACAGCAAGGTTAATTTTATTTACAACGCTTGAAGCCATGTCGCTGAACATTGAAAACAAACGATCACTTTAAACGATCGAAGATCTAAATTACAAAACAACGTTCTAAAATAACCTTGATACAAAAAAAGAAATATGATTTCAATTAGCATATTTGCTTAATTATATAATTAGTGACGTGTATACTGGCTGAAGAGCACGCGACGTCTTGTTATTGGAAGCTTTGTAATCTTAACACTGGTTCACTGTACAATGAAACTATTGCACATATCTGCAGATTTATGAGATGACTCGCGTTTTTTTTTTACGATACATTCAGTAAATTGTTAAAGAGTGAGTCGCTGAATCTGTTTTGTTTCGGTGTTGTGTTCCTTATTGTACGAGTAATTGACAGCTCGTGTTACAGTGCGTTTGGCACGCGCACCTGTTAACAGTTTACAAAAATGTAATAGCGAATTCTTTGAAATGTAATTGATATCAGTACGAGTAGTTAAAGTTTAAATTACAACAGTTAAAACAACAATATTACATTTTAATTTAAATAAACATTTATTAGAATTTGAACATTTTCATAAAATATGTTCTCGTTTGAAACTAACTGCCTTAAGTCTAATCATTTCAAGGTCAAACATAAACACTAATTATTAATCGTGGGCTGGAATTTTATAAAAAAAGCCATTATATCAATTAGAAATACCTATAACTTTTATTAAAGAATATTTATTTAAAAACAACTTTTAATCACCGCAATTAATAAATTGGTAAATGATGTGCAATTAAAAAAAATAGTTTAAATGTAATACAATGAGTGATAGTTCAAATTCAAAGTCGAATTCATCTAAAGATATTGAAATAAATCGACACAATGTTCGTTTTTTTTTCTTTTCGTTTTCACTAATCACCATTTCATGGCCAAATATATATATGTATATAATTTTCGAAAAAAATAACATCTATAAATGACTATTTCCGTGAAATATTAATAATAATTCCATAATATTTTATTAATTTTAAATCAGATACTAATACAATTAAGAAGTAAATTAAAAATTGAACCTTTGACATTCTTACTGAAGCTTTATTGCTTGTGCACTATTCGGTCGATGACCTTTAAAGCCTGACTAAATATCGATGCAATATGAAGTTCACAGGAAACAACAATTGTTAATAAAATCATGCAGATATTCGAAATACAATACATACACACACATTCATGTACATGTACATGAATGTATATATATATATATATATATATATATATATATAAAGAAAGAAAGAAAGAGAGACAAATATTTATTTTCATAAGAATGGTAACGTTTATTAAAATATTTTTATTACTTGGATTCTGTTAATTTACGATTAAGATTAGATAAGGGAATTCAAGATATGCAAGTAAAAGAAAACGAATCAAGTATCAAACTGAAACAAAATGTGTATCGTTTAGAAGAAATGTGTATGGTGTTTAAAATTAATTCATTTAAAATACCTTCATAAATTATAAAATACAAAAAAATTCGGTTCGGTTTAAAATGTTTATAAAACAATAATGTGTACAATATGCAAATATTTAATTCTAATCTATGGACTGGTAGTGAATTACAGAACAGTGTAACCTAATACTTACTGACGTTATTGTTTTATTCTCACAGGTAATTAATGTAGCGATAAACAAACTCAATACTGTTAAAACGATTAATTACAGCATGTATCAGACGTAGGCAACAACATAACATCAGTAATTGTAATCAGACCACAAATACATTTTCAATTAAAATATTTCATTACATTTTTTGTATGTTTATCGATAAAACTATATGCTGTAATCTGTTCACAGAGACATATTTATATATTTACACAGATACTCAAATATTTAATAATTTAAAATGATTTTTGGCTTCAGGAATTTCGAAATTCAAAATTAAAATGCTATTAGCTATAATCAGTCTTACATTTTTTGATTGAAAAATATTTCACTTTGTCAACAGTTAAAATGATTAAATGAATCTTATAGAATAAACAATATGCAACAATTATTTAACTACTGTTTCAAATTTTACAATTATTTCACCTTATCAACATACATATAGGAATATATATTTGAAAATTGGGTCAAATCTAGTAAGAAAATTTGAAAATTTTCACACAATTAATAACAATCGCTAAAAGTTAAACTATACACACACACACACATATATATATATATATATATATATATATATATACATATATATATATATATATGTTCATAAATGATAAAATATACAACCGTTATGTATTTTTAATAATGAACCAATCTCTTTCTTACTTAAAAGTAACAAAAATAAAATTTGACACTGATCAACAGACAGATGTGCTGATTTACTACTTTAAACATTATGATTAAATTAGGGGTGAGGGTGTACAATCACTACTATAAATGTTACAATTTACTCCTTAATAACATGACGATTTCATGACACAATATTTTTCTAATAATATTTAAAGAAATATTTCAAATAGATATTTATTCACATTTTTACAGCAGATATCATAGATAATTTAATCATTGCTTAGCGCAGATATGTGTGTATAGTCTTATTATCAATTTGGTTAATTAAATTTCTGGTTTTGTATATTTCAGTTATCGTTTCAAGTAATCACAAGCTATTCATTTTAATTACAATTTAAGTAAATAAATATACCATCTTTATCCAATTTATATTCGAACGAATAAATTCGAATTCTAATTTATAATAAAAGTTAAAGTATTAAAAAAATATCAAACATAAAAATCAATTTATTTTCTAGAACCTGAACGATATAAAACTGATCTTAAAAATAAAAAGATTTCAGGACTGAACTTTATTAAATCACACATTTAAGCATGCATGCAAACACAATTATTTGTATAGAAAAAGTAAATAGTTTCAATACTTCAGTATATAACTTAATAAATAAATTACAAAAACAACATTGTATTGATAGTGACAATATGTAAATTCAACTTACATCACAGTACTCCTCCTCTAATAAATATGAATATATCGATACAAATTCGAACACACTATTATCGATGATAATCGCTAAACCGCAATCCACATAAAATTATAAAAATATATAAATTACAAATCCACACACTAACAATTATTTAATATATTGAATGTTATTAAACTAACTCTATCTAAATTGTTGTATAAACATATATCTAACTAGCACGATTCTTTTATCATCATCACACAAAAGGTAAACAAATCACACAATTATGGAGATAATAATAAATATTGTATCCACAGGTTTGAATTTATAAAATATATGTCGACGCATATACTTTTAAATTATTCACATAGAAGGTACACATTGTCGTTTTGGATCAGATATACTTGTAGAATGGATCTTTTTTTCCAATAATTAACAAACTCTTTTTAAAAATAATATCATGGTTAAATATTAACAGAAAACATTTATTAGGAATTATTATTTATAAACAGATAAATATTAGTGTTTCGATATTTTTAAACTCAGGTATAACAAAAATTTACATGGGCATGCAAATAGGTACACGAATACTCTTTCAGGTTTGGTTTACACGAGTTTGATTAAAATAATGACTTATTCTCTGATCTAATAGGTGTTTAATCGAGTAAGAAATGGGATGAAAACGTTAATGTTGTTTTTTTTAAAAAAAAAAGATATAATGTCCTGAAATTCGCGAATGCGTTTCTTTTGCGTATCGTGAGAAGAACACGCGATATCGATAGCCAGTGCGTGAGCGCGTTTTGCTGGGTCCTTCTTGAATCTCGCGT
Source organism: Acanthacorydalis orientalis (assembly GCA_034766995.1). Classification (NCBI taxonomy): domain Eukaryota; kingdom Metazoa; phylum Arthropoda; class Insecta; order Megaloptera; family Corydalidae; genus Acanthacorydalis; species Acanthacorydalis orientalis. The sequence goes on from CM068323.1 coordinate 27,795,036, forward strand.
GCGTGAGGACTGACAGCCAAGAGGCAATCGACAACGTGGTGTTACAAACCTCGTGGTCTTTCGCCACGGTCATTGGCTAACGCTAGCGCCCCGCCAATACTACGTCTACGTCGAAGAATTGTTATATACTATCCGCTACATAGAAAAAATATACTATTGTCGTCCACATGTCATATAAATACATTTTATTATGTAATATTTTCAGTGAGAAATCCATACGTGCACTCCTTTTAACATGCCGTGATTTATGTATCAAATAGTTTAAATGTTTGTTATAAAAAAAAACTTCTTTTCAATATATTGCATATTATTTTTATTTTCAAACACGCTTGTCTACGCTAAAATTTTACAGAATGACAGTTATTTATCTTCTTCGACAAGGTTAAAGATTATTTCATGAAAAGAGAGGAAATAATAATCAAGTCCTCGTGTATTATTATTTAAATAAAAAAAAATAGATCAATTTTCTATATTTACCACAACTCTAATTTAATCATTGTTACTGATATCACAAAAATAATACAGTTTCTTATCATTGTCTTGTAATTTCATTACTCTATCACAAAATTCTCTCACACCATCGAACACATAAGCAATATTTAAAATATTGAATAATTAATTTTTATACAATTTCAATCAAAAATACTTTCAATGATTAGTGAATAAATGAAAAATTCACTTCTGTTGTATCACATAATTTACCAACTCACTTTACTATTTTATATCTTTTAAAGGCTTAAGAACTTGCTGAATATTTTATAAACTTTTATAAGGTATAAATTATATACGACGTCGCTATATTAAAAATATAATTTGAATAAGTGATGCATGGAAATTAATCATTTATTTCGGTGGACTTAAATCGAGAAACTATAAATTTAAACATTTACTACCATACTAAACAAGAACACATTATACCCTGTCAAATCTCACTAAGTCTAATTTACATTTATTACTGTTTTTTTACAGACCATCAGTTTTCACTACATCCTTTATCTATCAACTAGATAAAACCGGAAATCATGTTTTCAGTAAAACTAGATTTATAAGATTTATGACTTATTGAGTTTAACGGATTTGCCCAAATAAAATATTAATATAGTCCGAACTATAGAAATTTCGTTTAAATTTGTATGATATATCAGGACTATATCAGTTCGTCTCTTAGAAATTTTCTTTACCTCGACACTATTTTTGTTTTAATCGAAAAATATTCAAGCTTCGTTGAGAAATAAATAAGAAACACAACTCGAATAGACCTGTGAGTATCTATCAAAGTACAAACTGTATAAATTAATCCCTTAAAAATCGATGCTGTCATTCAATCTCGAAGGAGTGTAATACAAAATTTCAATTAAAGCGGCTTGAAAAATTACTTGAAATGAGACTAGATGGTTATATAGAATATTAATAAAAACATTATAAGTTCATACGAAAAGAATGCATGCGTTATTAAAAACATAGGGATGCTAACAGAATATTAATCACTGATATCCTTGTAAAATGTTTTAATTATAAAACGTTTTCAAACGACTGCAGGTATCAATCTAACACATATATATATATATATATATATATATATATATATATATATATATATATGTTTGTATATATAAATGAGCATTTGTTAAAATCTGAATTGTTTAAACAAAAACCTTCATAATAATGTTAAATCTGTAAAATGTTTTAATTATAAAACATTTTCAAACGACTGCAGGTATCAATCCAACATATATATATATATATATATATATATATATATATATATATATGTATATGAGCATTTGTTAAAATCTGAATTGTTTAAACAAAAACCTTCATAATAATGTTAAATCTTCACTTTGGTACTCAAGAAGTGTTTTTAAGACAAGTGGTCCATGAAGGTTAAACCCACACCTTATTTTAATCTAAATCAGTATTATATATATATATATATATATATATATATATTTATATATATATATACATATATATATATATATATATATATATATATATATATATATATATATATATATACAACAGTAGTTTTCCGTCGTGATTCTTAGAAAAAATTAAGTACTAATAATTCTTGAAAAAAAATGATTTAAAGTTAAAAATAATCTATCGATGAACATTTGTTGTCATGAATATTATTTATCTCAATTATCTCTCCATTACATTTCTTTTATTTACAAATAATAACAATAAATTGTGTAAATTTAATTATTTTATAATCCAATAAGATCAGATATTTGAAATTTCAAACATTTCTCTATAGAAACAGCGATTCAATTTTATTACTAAAAGAATGATCAATGAAATATATTTAATTTAAATAAAAAAAGTCTTGTGAATTTCAGTTGTTTCATAAATCTTGCCCGAGTATATGTATTGTTAGGCTAAATCATAAAAGGATTTCTGTAAGTTTACTCGAAGCGCTGAACATAACCCATATGGCAAGCACATCACGTATGACTCACTCTAACTGGAACGTTTTTTTTTGTATTTTAAAAATTATGTATGTCTTACCCATTGTTTTCATTTATTGAAATATTATATATCCATTTCATCCGCTATATAGAAATATGTAGGTGCAATAACTTATCTACAGAACAATCGGACTGTGTGTACGTTTCGCAACGAAAAAATCTTTTACATTTATATTAAAGTCTTCTCCGTTTATTTATTTACATTGTTTCCGGTTTAAAAGTTTCATGTTTAGTTCCAAAAAATAAAACTTGGAATATTTATACAATGCTTTGTGTAATCTTTTCTGTACACGACTTAAAATGATTTATATTGTCTTCATTGATTTTCATAGACGTGTTTTTTTTGCTGATGAAACATTTATCCTATCTGACTTTGTTTATAGTTTTATTTTTGTATATATATATATATATATATATATATATATATATATATATATATAGATATATAGATATATAGATAGATAGATAGATAGATAGATAGATAGATAGATAGATAGATAGATATAGATAGATAGATAGATAGATAGATAGATAGAATCTGAATCCTTAGAAAGCAGATTAAAAATAGAAAAAATATCATTTCCAAAATTATATTATTAATGATATCAAAAAATTAACCACTCAAGATAAGAAATTAGTTATATTTATTTTCAAAACGTAGATAAACGTTAAATAATAAAATCAATAATCTCTAACAAGATAATTATTTTCAATAGAAATGTTATTTGATTAATACATAGAAAATAACTGGAGGAAAAATATATTTTCGGCTGTTATTAAAGAATTGGTTAAATAACAGATATTTGAACCATCCACTTTCCATGAATTAATTTGTACGATTTAAAAATATGAAAATGTATCAAATAACATACCTACATCTAAATTAAACAATTAAAATCATTCTTGGAACAATTTTTGAAAATAAATTCTCATAATTTAAAAATAAAAGAGGAACACTTAAATGGATTAAAAAATATAACGTTTGTAGCCCAACACTAAGCCTGTATGAATTGTGATTGTAAGAGGAAAAAAAGAACACTTTCTATGTGCACAGGAAATGAATTTAAAAAATATTAAGAATAGAAATTTATCATATTTACATTAATTAGGATCTTGAACTTTATTAACATATGACGCCTAGAAAATTAGTTACAACGTCGCCACCCTGATAAGTCTATTATATATTTAACTTGACTTGATTTACGACATTTTATAATTACACGATAAAATAAAGAATGTGCTATAGAATGAAAACATTATATCAAGAAAAGTATTTTCTATGCTCAAGAAATATTTATGTTAATATTTTTTAAAAGAACCTAAATGTAAATTAGGTACGGTACGCTTGGAGTAAAAAATGTATAAATTTTCTTTGTACAAAATGTCGATATATAATCCATTGTATCGGTTTTGTTTTCGGTATTGTACTTCCGATGAACGTTAAAAAATAGTATTATTTTTCTCGATCGTATGATTAATAGTGAATTCCTTAATACTGATAATAAATCAGGGTCAGACTTTTTAATGTATTTATTGAAGATGATATATATATATATATATATATATATATATATATATATATATATATATATATATATATATATATGATATTCAACTTATATGACGAAAGAGAGAAGATGTCGATGTATCTTTAAAATATTATACACAGATGGAAGTCAATTGTTCATCAAGATATAATAAACAAATTGATAGTTACGTTCTGGCACATACAAAAGCAATTTAATAACTGATCGAGTATCGTTTGTACTCCCGTACAGATTATAATTATAGTTAGAAATTGGCATCTGTATATTGTTTACTCTATTCATAAATTGTTCAATGTAAAGGTGCAGCACTTCAACGAGAACAGTAAAGAGGTCATGTAAAAATCTAAATCAAACTCTGTTATGTCGACCAATGTTCGCCGAATGCGGCGGAGCGTGGCAAATGGATGGTGTAAGTATCTCGAACCCGTACCCCCTGCTGATCTGACAGCAATATTTGCTCATTAAACGTGACAAAGATATTATGGAAAAATAGCATTGTCATTCGGATATTTTGTTCTCAAATCAAACACATTAACGACACTGATTGTGAACGAACTTCCCGGTGATAAATGTCAATAAGACGTGAATGAAATTGTCACTGACAAGACATTGTTGTAAATATCATTTTTTATTGTAAGAGCATTCGAATTCAAGAACACGAGCCGATGTAATAACTGTACATACATGTATATATATATATATATATATATATATATATATATATATATATGCATACTAATGCACACAAAATAATATTAAACAATAATATATTGAAAAAACATTTATGTTTATCCGTTGAATAATTTATTTTTATTATCATCCTCTCTGTTCTACTACTTAACTTTCTTTAAATTTTTTTTTGAATATCTAATATGAATACTTAAAAGATCATAAAAAATTTAAAATCACGCCAATGAATAATCAATAATATGAAAAAAATTATACACTAATTTATAGTTGGAATAGGAAAAAAAATTATGTGTATTTAAGCTTATGTATATGTGTTTGTGTACATGTTGCATGTTTGTATTTCAGTGGATTTTCTCTGATGAGGTGTACTTGTGGTGTGCACCTCTAACTTTGTTGGTTCGAGCCTGAGTTGATTAACCTGGTGATCAGCGATCCACGTTCCCATATACTCTTCCCTACAGGCGGCTCAGCCTTATTCGTTTAAAAGTTAGATTGACAAAACGATTTCTATCATCAAAAAAATAATGATAGAATCATATAAAAGATACAATGCTTGTTAAACAAAGAAATTTCGCAACGTTTTGATTTTATCCAAGCGAATTCGCACGCAAATATCGGGGATATAGCTCAGTGGTAGAGCATTCGACTGCAGATCGAGAGGTCCCCGGTTCAAACCCGGGTGTCCCCTAATTATCATTTATTTTTGAATTGTTTGAAGATACAAATAACACATTAACTGTCGAATCCAATCAATTTCCGTGTAGTTTCTATTAAATGTGTACGGATAACTACATATACAAATAATAAGTTATTATAAAGAAAAACCATAATTAAAATATATTTATTTCGACTGCTTTGTTTACTGATACTGTTCTTTTCGATATCTTCGAGAAAATTTTCATGACAAAATGGTTTTTATATCAATTCTATTATTGAAATCTAACCCTTGGACAGAATCTTAAATGAACACAACACAATTTTGAGGTAAAGAGATTATAATAAATATTTGATTACCTTTGATTCTTTTCGCCTGATAATAAAGTGTCAGAGCTATCATAATTTTAAATACTTCTGTTTAAATTAAAATATTTTAGAAAATAAATTCTTTACATCAAAGTACGAACAATAATATTGACTTTTGTATTAAATTTATCACATGATGAAAAAGAATTGAAACGCTGACTAAGAAATAAAAATAACCGTTAATAAAATATACATATCGTTCGTATCTAAGTCAATAAACATTTATTGTTGAAAACACGACAAGCCTACATCAAAAGATTGACATTTTTAATATTGTTTTATTATTTTTATTGAAATATGTACTGGAAAAAAATTTCTTGTCGATTAATTCGATAAAATAAGTGCAGTTCAATTTTATCAGTTGATTATATTTTATTTTCCATTACCTTCTATATTATATATTAACTGTTATATATATATATATATATATATATATATATATATATATATATATATATATATATATATATATATATATATTACAACGGATATAATTTAAAATTATTCACTCAGGTGATGACGTCGATTTGAAACTTGCAGTTTATGTAATTAAATTAATTAATTTTCTTATTTATGAATGAAAAATAACAGCATATTCCTAGGTATTTCTAAACAATAGTCTCTTTTGAACAGCATGCAATCATAGAATGAAAGTTGAAACCTTACAAGTTAATCCCCATAATTTTGTGATAAGTATATAGAATATATGGATTAAAAAATAAGAAGAAACATTTAAAGGTAAACGGACGAAAAGTTATTTAATTTACACTATAATCAGTTAACTAATTAATTATTTACTAAAATGAAAATAAATTATATTTTTAGTTAATCAATACGCATCTATCAAATATCTTTTACTAGTTATTTAATAATTATTTATCTATAATAATAACGAATAATTGTAAAATATATGAAGAGATTTAAATGATTTCAGTTAGTAAAAAAAGAAAACAACAGTCAGGAAGGTATGTACACATCTGTAAATATTACATGCAAATGTTTGTTAATTAACAAAAGCTGGTATTATTATGATACTGAGTATAATATTACAGTATTTATAACAGAACTTCACAAAACATATGTTCATGTATATATATATATATATATATATATAAAAAACAAAAAAATAATGTATAGTTCCAGACCAGTGTGTTGCTATTAAATTTGTGTTTCTAAGAAATAATCCTTTGAAAGTTTCTCTACCAACTGTTTAGTTTCCGTCTTTAAAAACATTCTTAAACAGTTTAAGAAAAAGCAAGCGAATCATTTAAATTATAAGCGTGGTTATTTTTTATATTATATTTGTGTTCATATAGAAATTATGTTTACTTTAAACCAAACAGAATTTTGGGTAAAAATTAGGGTAAAAAAATGTAAAAAAAATGTTTATATAAAGGTAAATTAATGTAAAAAAATATTTATGTAAATGCGTGATTAAATAAAATATTTCATTTCGTGATATAATTAAAGTAAAACAAATGTTAATTTGAATTACAATTTCTAAACTCTCTTCTTGTTGACATTATTTTCGAAATTTCCTCATTCTTTAAGATTTATTGAACTTTTTTTAAAAAAACAATTAATCAAATCAATTTATAACGTTTCAAAAAAAAATGTATTACATTTTTGAAACGAATATGTATACGAATATAATAATCATATAAGGACATCATTCCTCAAATATTTAATAATCACATCATCAGACTAACACAAACATGTGGAACGCACCTTAAATCAAGAATAGGTTCAATTATAAACATATCAAATAAATTTCGACGTTTAGAATTCGGTACAGTTGTCAATCATGACAATCGTACATTTTTTTTTATTATTGTGTTCCGATCGAATCGGGTTTCTTTTCAGTTCGACCATTTAATTATTATCATTTACATGTATATAAAAGGGTGGATTATGATGTCTGGACAGGTGTTTGTCCTGGCATATAAGATGTCAAGTCATGGTGTTTGCCGACTAATCTAAACGTATGGTTTGGAATAAGAACGCGATGCGTACTCGTTTATGATGGTTTGTTAGTAGAACATCTTTGTATTTATTTAGTTGTGAAACGTTTACAAACATAGAGTAAATAATGTAGGAGGAAAAAAGAGAACTGACGTTAATAAATCGAAAAATAGATGAATGAAGTATTTTCGAAAAATAAGTATTTAAATACAAATTTCAGTGATGGGACAGTCAGTAAATTTCCACAAACATGTGATAAAGATAGTAATTAGAACATTATTCTAATTTTTTTTATTGATATTAAATTATTTAAAATAAAGCATTTAAAACAATATTCCAATATTTTTTATTCATATTAAATTATTTAAAATAAGAAAACTGTTTTAGAAATCAAAATCTATTATTAATCGATATTTGCAAATAATAAGAATCTATAATTATTATTTCGTTATTTTCAATAATAAGAAAACATGTTTTGTATCAATGACAGGAAAACTATTTTTTTATAGAATGAACATATGAAAATTTAATATAGCTATAAGATTTACTTTTATATTAAAAATGTAATTATCAATCAATTCTGAATTGTACTTGATTGTAAGTTTACACGTTAAAACCTTATTCCTTATTCCTCATTTTTTAATTTCTAAATAAATCTGTATATTTGAAATATCATTTAAGGAATCTCATTCAAATAACATACATTCAGTTATAATTATATAGTTTTTTTTCAGAAATGAATTCGTAAATAATATAAATGCCATATTTTTGTACCGTGTGGAATCTATAATAGAAATAAAAAAATAGTTCATTTCATTTGTGTAAACAGAAGCACCATATATTATCATTCATAGTTTTTTTTTATATATAAACACTTCAAAAATCTTCAGTAGTGTTTTGTCGATTTAAATATTTCAAAAATGATTCTAGTCTTCCTAAAATAAACCCGCGTCCATTCTAGATATCTGCCCATACATTTATACGAATATGTTTATGAAAATTGTTCATAAATAAATTAAAATATTCTTCGAGGAGTCTCTTTCATTTCGGTAGGTTATGCATATATAAATTTTCTGGTTATCTGTTATCTTGTAAAGAGAACTGAGGATATGCCAACACGACCATATCCCGAATAAAATAGAATAATATATGGAACTAATTTTCTATTATAAGACATCAGCTCACTCGTAATATAAATACATATATATACACACATATAAATTTACATTATAATTCTTATCATGTTATTCATACGTTAGTATGTCACGCATACAATTTAAACAAAAACATCATTGTTTCGACCGTTGTTGAAACGGCGCTGGTTTGTAATAAACTGGAGCCTCCTTTCATTACTGTTACATGTTTACCGTCTGCATTTTATATGTATGCACGCGGAAATATGTTTTTTAAATATAATAATAGACTGAACCGTGTGTGGATTTGTAGAGATATTTGAATAATGTTAGTTGCATTCCGATTCGTTTAAAGTTCATACTTTAATTTGTTTATAGTTTAATTCAAAAGAAACATTTTAGATGGGTGGAAAAAAGTATAATGAAAAATCAATGCTTGAGCTTGATATATGAATTATCGGTATGAATCATCTTTTTTGTAATTTCGTTTTTATTAATAACAACATGAATGAACTTTACAGTATGGAACACGTTTAATGTCAAATATTTTCTTTACCCTTTTTAAATATCAAATCATAAATGTGTCTAGACGTCTAGTCACTTTACTATTTATTAATTTTCATCTATTCAATCAATAAATAATAATATTCAGTATCTAATAAATCTATTAATAGCTAAAAATTGTGTACATTTATTATTATCTGGATTTACAGGATTGAAAAATGTCTATGATATATAAGAATCGATAATGTACCTCACTTTCTTAATAATAAAAATACAATCTGATTGTTTGAAGTATTTCATCAATACTCTTTTATCATTTCAGCGAGTGTTAATTTTATTCCAAAACTTGCACCGTTAAACCATTGTTCAAAATACTGAACTTAAATGACACGAATGGAAATAGATCAATACGTACCAGTATGAAAAAAAAAACGTATTTTCGAATTAATAAGATATAAGGAAAATTTATTTTAAAAGAAAATAAACCTATTCGTTCAAAATTATTTATAACATTTATTGTTTTTAAATCGTAGCAGATAAATGTTCCTTTTCTATAAAATAATAATTCATTTCTTAAATGAAAGCTAGATCTTTAAATCAGATTTTTAATAATTAACACATAACTGTTGATTTTATTCATTAATGTTTATTGTTTACGTTCTTCAGACGTGTCTACAATCGTTTACCATAAACATTATTTTGTATGTCCTTTAAACACTTATTAGTTTTCCGTACAAAAATAAATAAATAATAGAAAAGAAAAACATTAAAGATTAAAAATAGCAGTGGTAGTTGTTGAATATGTACATATTTTTAGCTCGAGCTCGAACTTATTAAATATTTATTGCAATTTACAGAAAGAGTCTTTTAAATATGCACGAAGCTTTTCAAAAAATTCTATTTTTATTCATCTCTATAAAAAATTACATGTTGTATATACATAGTACAACTAGCTTACACAGCTGTATGTTATATATTTGATACTGTATATCTACAGGCTCATCTATCAATTTAAAGTCACTACGAGTAGATAAAATTATATTAGTGTTTTTTTTATTTTACAGTTTTGTTTGTATTTATGAACTTGTACGTTTTTGAAACGATTACAAAATTTATATATGTATATATATATATACAAAGTGTAGATGTCTAAAATAGAAATTATAATCTTTTAATGAAGTTATGATGAAGATTATTGATGTTGCAGTCATAACTGAACGAGAAGCATAACGAGATACTGGCCAATATATTATTTATGTGACTTCAAGCTCGTGAATGTCATCTTTTATTGACAAAAATTAAAGGCACGGTATGGACCAAGATCTAAATTCAAGTAAAATAAACAAAACTAAAAATATATGGTATAAATTATTATTTAGAGATATCAATACGCACATGAAAATAATTATCTGGAAGTATGTAAATCCAAATATAAAAAAAATTTAAAAAAAATGTAACCGTGTTATTTTTTTTTATAACTTAAATTACACTATACACACACACACACAAATATATATATATATATATATAAGATTATTATCAAACAAATCACTGATAAGAAATAATCTGCATCGTTGAAGGTTCTATCGGCGAGACATTCTTTGATAATTGGCCAATTACATTACATTCACACAGGATTTGATATAATTATCAGTACGCTGTCAATAAACGTACGTCTACGCAGAAAAATTGAAAGAAAAGTTGGGGTTCGATTCAGTGATTTGCTTTTCACTTCAATAAATCGTAAAGCAGTGGTGCATGAACTGAAACGTTTCATTGAAATAGCTTATTCTTGGTATTTGCAGACTTTTTCCTGCAATCGAGATTTTCGCGTCGCAACTCCACACAGGCAGGCAGACGATATATTTTTTTGAAGAAGCAGAGTGACGTGAACTATTTACGTATCTATCTTGCAAATTAACGATTCTGTCATTTCAAATGTTCATTTTCATTTGACATTCACTGACAATTATATCCTACGCGTTCCACGAAATGGAATCGATTTCAAATATTTATATTCAATATATATCTATATCTATATATATATATCTATATATATATATATATATAAATTTTTATTGATATAAAAAAGTAATTAAATATTCATAAATATCAATAATACTTTTTCGATGAAGAAAACTCTAAACGTATAACAGAAAAGCATTTTAAAATCCTTTTTTTTTAGTTGTGTTTTGAAATAGACTTCAATTCTATACTATTTTAATTCTATATAAATTTTTCTTTTAGTTGATATTATTATATGTAAATTCCATAAACAAGCTGAAAATGTACTGTTTAAATTACTAGCAAAGGATTTAATAATTTCTTTGATAACTGATTTTGTCAATGTGGCTTTCGAACGAATTTAAAGGAATAAGGCTGGGCGCCTGTAGGGAGAAGTACATAGGAACGTGAATCGCGAATCAGTAAATTAAGTAACTCAGTCACGAATCAGCAAGTTAAGTAACCGAGCCTCGAACCAGGGAAGAGAATGGCGAATATTGAAAATGCACTGTATCACAGAAAATCCACTAGAAGAAATACAAAAACCAATTCACATACACACATATATGTACATATGTACAATATATTTTATTCCTACATTAATTCGACTATAAGTTAAAGTGTATATAGTTTTTATAATTTTATCTATTTAAGTTCACATTGTATTTAAAATAATTTACTAATTGGTAACAACTTTATTTATATCATTATTTTCACTGAGTGATTATATAGCTTAGTATATCAATGTTATGATGATTTTAGTAATTTTTTTTGCGAAAGTGAGAATATTTTCTGAAAATAATGGAAATTAAAGCAAAGCAAGTTATTTAAGAAAATCATTTTTATTTTTAATATTTTTTTTCAAACAGAATTTGAATATCTGTTTTTTTATAGCCACGATTTTTTTAAAAAATAAAAAAAACATCATTACACGTATAAAGGATAATTTTCTATGGAAATTTTAATTCCATTTCAAGTTGATATCAGAAAAATCAGATTTAATCAAAAAATCTGATAGCTAAATATTTTGTGGACTAGAAATATTCTTCGGATTCATCTTTAAATATTTTTCTACGTTGATTTTATTTCAACATGGTTAAATATTTAACTTAATACTAGATTTACCAATTTAACGAATTATTATTGAACTGAAACGTGGCGTTACGAATTTTTTATTGAAATCGATTCATAATGCTGTAACAATAATTTATTTTTAATTTCAGTTAAAAATTCTTTATATTCACTGAAATGAAATATTAATTATTTATAGTTTTAACGATTTTTTATTTATTGTAGCTCATTTTTATAATATAAATATGGATGGTGATTTAGTCAGATTGATTGAACATAAATGTTTGTTACTGTCATGTAATTCATAACTGTTTTGGACCAACTGCTTTTTGATTTTATCACGCTTTCGTTTCAAATCAAACTGCTCCTATAAAAAGTATTTTTCCCGTTTTATAAACGATAAAAACGTGAACTTCGTTAAATAATTCGATTTTATTATAAATAGACACGTACATAAGAGGTAAACAGACGCGTTTTCAATACGAAACCGACGAATTTATATACATGTATACACGTATCTCGCTTTATACGCGAGGAGACAAATCTTCAAGTACTTTTTTATCATGTTCACGTTCATAAAGTTTTCAGTTTTGTAACGATATGCTCATACATATGTAAATGAGTATCTGACCTTGAAATAATTGTTTGATAAGTTTTCGAGTGTTTGTATAACAAAATTCGAAAACTTTCACCGTTATCGTAAAGTTAGGATTGACTTTTTATACGAACAGAAAGAAAAAACTAAAATCCATATAGAGACATTTGATTTGTTTCAAAGTAGAAATACAGATGATTCATTTAAATATATACATATGGAGCGCGAATGTTTTTATACATGCTAATTGAATGATAGTAACAATTTATACAAATCTGATATTTCATATTTGAATTCTGGAAAACACAATATGCCCACATAAACATCTTTATGAACGTCACGCAATTTTTAATACAATATTTTATACCAAAACCAGAATCTTATTCTCTGTCTCATATATATATATATATATATATATATATATATATATATATATATATATATATATATATATAAAACACTCCTACATTTGTGATATTTTATTATTAATAAAATTTTTAATACAATATTTTATACAAAAACCAGAATCTTATTGTCTGTCTCACATATATATATATATATAACACTCCTACATTTGTGATATTTTATTATAAATGTACGTTTTCATTTTGATACAAACACAAAAAAAGATACAAATCTATAAAAAATTGCAATTTTTTTATAACAAAATATTAGTTATAAATTAGTTTATAACAAAAATGAACTGAATTCTATAACCCTAGTATAACTGAAGTATTTTTCGATATACCTAGACTTATTCCACTAACCTTTTCGTGCGATTATTCATTTTTTTAGTGATTTTATTTAGATGAACAGTTCTTAAACTAATACAGAAGTATCTCAATGGACTTGCACTAGTAATTGTAAATGGGACATATAAGACTGATCATCATCGTTTCTATTATTTATAAATTAGGAAATAAGAGGATTTATCTACGTAAGAGTACAGCAGACATTAGCAGAACATTTAATATCCCATTCTTAGCTGGAGCTTAGTGAATATAACACTCTGTATATTTACTCTAGGAACGGATTCATTTACCGGTTATTTATTTATTATTATATTTTTGTATCTTTAAATTCTTCAGTCGACCCACAAACAATGTTTCATAAATCACCATAAAACAATAACTATATAAATGTATGAAAAAAATACATCTCTTGGATTTATATCATACAAATTATAAAAACGAAAAAACAGAATCACTATCAGATACTAATAAGAAAAATGTTAATCAACTTATAACTAGATAATGATAATTAATTATTTCGAACTACGAAATTAGACATTGGTTTATTATTTGCTATAATTTATAATTTATAGTGGAAATTTTAAAAAAAACGATAAATATTTATTGTAGTTGATTGGCTGTATGTATATACTTGAAATACACACTGAAAGAATAATTAAATAATTGATTTATTTGTTCAGTCTGTGGGGATAGTATCTGTTGTGAATTTACATAAAACTTAATGTAATTTTACTTTCTTTGTACGAGTATTTCAATTAAATCTTAATATTATTTCCAGGAAACTATATATATATATATATATATATATATATATATATACATTCGTGTTAATTCATCAATTAAAATACTGTTCATTTACTATAATTAATGTAAGAGAAAATAAATTGAAGTATATGTATCATACCGTTGAGAGAATTCATTCATCTGCTTGAAATATGAATGAATCGGTTTTGTGACTGGAAGACTTGTATATAGGCAGACGTGATAGCGAGATGTGGTGTTCCCACCGACCTAACCATCCTGGTAGAAGCTCCTGGGGGGCGGTGGAGGACGCGTCCTACCGCTGATACGGGAGCCAGTTGTCTCTAGACCGGTCCTGGATCAGGTCATAAAAATTGTGTCGCGGCATCTACATTTGAACATGACGGTGAGAATTAATTTTTGTTTTGGAAACATTTTGTGTATTTCAATTGTAGTTGTTTGTTTTTTTTGATTTCTTTTTTAATTTAGTTTCTTTTTTTATATTCAAATCAATTATTTTATGGTAGAATGTTTATTTTTTTTTATTCTTATAAGAACAATTAATGCGTACGCATCGGTAAGTTTACTTATTTTTTTATAATAATAATTAATTTTATATCTTATTTTAATAACTTCATAGTCTATTCTTACTGATGAGTACACTATTATAAAATTATATTCATTGTAGATATTATTTATTAAATTAAGTAGAATTGTTTGATTGTTCGGTGCTTTCAAATTTATCTTAATTATTATACTTAAAAAAAATCATTATATGTATCAATCATATAAACTACAAGGTCTTTTTTGTATTATTTATTTTTTTATTTTAATAATAAAAAATATAATCTGTTCTTTATATATATACATATATATATATATATATATATATATATATATATATATATGTAATTAAAATACAATATTTTTGTGTATAAACCGACATTATTCAAATATCTCAGGTCATTTACTTATATTTACCAGTTTTATGAATCACAGATCACTTTTTTATCAACATTGCATGCATGTATCATCAACTCATGTACATACACACATTCTTTAAATATGTATTTGAATTTTATATATAAATATTAGATACGATAAGAAATTCTAAATGAAAATTTATGCATATATATATATATATATATATATATATATATATATATATATATATATGGTATATTATAGATATTATAGATTGAACTGTATATAAACTTGATATTTTCATAGGTGAATTTAATTATTTTATATAACGCATGGAGTTATTAAATTTAAAATAATAGACTTTTTGCTTTTTTTTATTGATAAAATTTAAGTTCCAAGCACTAATTAGCAAAAATTAATTGTACATTATGCATAAATCGAGTTTCTGCTAAGAAAATGATTCATTAATTAAAATAGGTAATCTCATATATATATATATATATATATATATATATATATATATATACACACGTGTGTGTGTTAAAACGTTTATCAATTTTTTACATTTTAAATAAAAAAAATGAATAAAATGAGATTCTATTCGTCCAAATGACTGTAAAGAATTACTTAACAGATAGAAATACATTTTATTCAATACAAATATTCCATTCACTCATTTTTAATCAATATAAACGTTCCTTCATTCATTCATTCACAAGTATCCATGTGTACAATGATTCTATTCACAAATTCGAAAAAGCTCAAATTGATATCATTCTCAAACAACTTTATATATATATACATACATATAATAAATATATATATATATAGAATGTATCTGAAAATTGATTTTTATGTTGTGGTAAATTTAATAAAATCTTTTATAATACTATTTACACTTTTAAGATAAACGTTCTGATAATTTAATGATACTCCAATCGTTTTAGTTTATTGTGGATTTTTAAAACTGAATATTAATCCTTAGAAAATAAATGTTAATATATTTTAATGGAAAATACTAAGCAAATATTCGTTTCATTGTGGATTAAAATTGAATACCGGTTTGTAAGATGTAAGGCATATATATTAAAAAAGTAGTTGGAATTGATCGATAATTTAGAGAATTTTCAAGTGAGAACCATTCAAAATAGTCTTGATTATAGTATTGTTTATAAATAGAGATAAATAGAGTTTTAGTAAAGAAAAAGATTCAATTATATAAAAAATAAGGGTATAATGTTAAATTTCTGCGAATTATTTTGCTAATTCCTAGTTTGAATCCACGAATAAATATTAATCGTTAATAAATAATTGTTTCAACGATGAAAATCATCGACAAACATAAAATATAAGATAAAAAACACAAATGAAAGAAGCTAAACTTGTACAATATTGATAATTACTTATAAATCGAAAATTAAATATAAAGATAATAATGGGAAACAATTAAAATTCATTAAAGTAAAACTGAATATTTTTAGACTCACAAGTAGTTATTTTCTTTATATTTTTGATTTCGTATTACACATTTTGTATTTTTTTTCGAATTTTTATATTTTCATTATAAATAACTGTGTTTATTTATTAAGCTCAGTATGAACGTTTAGTAAATATTTATATTTTAATAATATGCATAGTATGATTCTATTTTTAATATTTTATAAAATAAATTATAATTATTTACTTCTCACGAAATAACCGATGGGAGGAAAATATATTTTTAAATAAGATTTCTTTTTTCATTAAGCAATTATAAAAATATTAATATAATGAAAAATCATATATATATATATATATATATATAAAATATTTATATATATAAATTTTATTTTTAAACATACATTTCAATATACAAATGCAAGTATATATGATAAGTATGTTTATACAAATATAGTACTTGTGGTATACAGTATTAGTTCATCATAATTGAAATTACTTCACTGTTGCAAAACGCCGATGAGACGTAGTTAAATAATAAAAAATATATAGTCGTATGTGCACATAGTAGTTCCAATTGACGGACAAAACTGTTTTTATTACATTCAATTTAATATGTTTTTCAATATCAAACGCAATTATACAGTTTGAAAATACCATTTTCATAACGAAAAATGAGATAATTCCACATTTTAATTATAATTCCAATTCATTATATATATATATATATATATATATATATATATATACTCAATAATGATATGTTAATTTAATTGTAAAAGTACTTGGCTAATAAAAAACATAAAGTCAAAAATCTTATTAATCATAGAAAACCTCTCGTCTGAAGGTCACTTCTTGTACATCTATGAATCATTTTCGTGTTTGGTGTTCATGCCCTCATGAACGTTTGTACAATAATACCATCTGGATATGAAATTATTTTTTTTCTGATGGTCAAACAATCAAAGAAAAGCGTTACTTCATCTTTACACAGATTGTTGTTCCGTGTTGATAGATTTAGATTTTCACACATGGATCAAACATGATTATTCATAAACATGAATTCAGTATCACAATTTAATTTATTGATAAACATCTTTTCCGATAATAATGACAACCACATGTTAATAAAATAATGTACATTTAGTAGTAGTGCAGATTCTATTTACTTTTTTTTTTATTTCCTGTATTTCGAACACGACGAGACAAGATTGTGTTATATCCTCTCTTGATAATATCAAAATGAGTTACATAAACGAACGTCTACAAAAACATGTACATATATATTCGTATTTATAATTTTTTATGCGCGAAAGTTGTTATTTATTTATATATTTCTGTTCCTTAGGGATACTATATTATTGTATCGACTAAAACATCTTATACGATTCTTATAAACAGCGAATCGGTTAAACAAGAAATATTTATATTAGAATTAAACGAACATATATTTACTTTTTTTTCAATTATTCATCTTCATTAATATTTGATCTTTCAAAATTATTTACAAGTTAAATAATTGCGAAATAAATAAATTCAATGTATTTTTATATGGATAAATGTTATGAATACATCGGATCTTAGTCAATAGATACTAACAGGCCCATATAAACCTGATATGATTTTTCTCTTGATTTAAAATTGTAGTTTACAAGTTGTATACAATTTATTATCAGCGTTTGTGTCAATTAATGAATTACATTTTTCAGAAACATTGTTTTTACATAATTATAAGCATATTATCGATTGGAGGTTTGAGCGTTGCAGTCGCACCTGCGAGTTCTGACAAAATCTGGGAAGAATTGGGAAGTGTGAAAAATATTATGTCAAACATTGCAAGTAAGTGATGTTATAATTTTTGATGTCTGAAATTCAATTCCTTGAAAGTCGATACAGACTTTATCTTCTATATAAAACTATACTTTAGACTAAAAAATATTATTAAATTTTTTTTTTTAATAAAATATGAGATATTTGAGAGAGCTTTATATATATATATATATATATATATATTGATTTATATGTGTGTGTGTGTGTTGTTGGCAAACGGAAAGAGACAGAAAACGGAAATCTCGAAAAGTACAAACAATCTAGTTTATTCGCATGCTCTTCAATCATCGGCGAACCAATGAAATGTCATTGTCCTAGATATCAATGAAACCCGTATTTATTGGCAAATGTACCACTGATACGTAGAGCACATTTATCGATTTTATGATGAACGTAATGCTTTTTAGGCCAGCTGGAAAAGTTCAACAGCCTGTACCTGAGTGCACTGGAATTGCGTATGGTTTCGATAGCCAGTACAATGTCCAGTATAGATAGCAATATCAAGAATTTACAGGAACGAGCACATGTATGGGACACATTCCAGTTACACGTGGCCGCCTGGAACGAACAGATCAACACGCTCGACAAGAAAGTCGAAATTATCAGCAAGTATGCTCCTCCGATTTGTACTTTAAATCTTTTTTTATTTTCGCGCACGTCACGTGAAATTTATATGAATTTGTCGATTAAATATTAATTGATAAACGGGTTCGTTTTGATAAATTCTACACGGAATCATTATATTTTCCAGTAAAAAATAATGATAGTGAAACAAAGCGGGCAACAGACAAACAATTCTTCGAAAATAATAACAATATAATCCAACTGTTATTGATTCGTAAAAAGATCTTAAGCCGACCGTAATTATACAATTAATTCAGTAATTAAAGTCAATTAAATGTTGCGGAAACGTACATTGCATATCTGATCTTTTTAAATTTGACTGGGTACCATGTCTGTAATGTTCCCATCAATTTTATTTCAAATAATTTCTTTTTAAAAAAAAAAAAACACATTTTACACTATTATAAGAATGTTGAAAAATATTTGTTTTTAAATAATTCACTACCAAACGTATTACTTCATAGAGAAAATCAAACGTAGAATTTATAGAAGTCAGAATCTTATTACTCAGTATTTGAAAAGTGTTTTAGATTTCACAGGAATTTTCAATTCAATATTAAATATTATTTGTCGTTGTCTGTAATGTTTGAGCAACACTTAATATTTTTTGATATTATTTTATTAATTTTGTAAAACGAGCATTAATTGCATCATCTCTCAAGTCGATTAATTGATTGAAATTTAAATTATTAAATCTAATTAATTTTTTTTAGAACACATTAATATAAATATTCTTATATAATATAAAAAAATAGATAATGGGAACTTGAATTAATATAATTTATAGTTACAACTATTATATGCTTAGGTGGATAATTTTTCGTTTAATATGTAAAAAAGTGACAGAAACAGATTTAAAAAAAATGTATTCGATAAAAAAATGAACCACAGCATCGACATTTATTCAAGTTACAATAAAATTCATATTGTTTTTATTGAAAGTTTAAAAAAACAATCCATTCATTAAAAGTATCTTTGATTATAACGTCTGAATTAAAATAGAATGTTAAAGTAGATTTTTATATTTTGATAATGTATTCTTATATATATATATATATATATATATATGTAATTATGTTTCACACACAGCATGCAATATTAGTTTTTGATTTATATAAATCAATAAATGTTTTATTTGTTTTCGTAGAGGCCAAGAAAAAATGTTTAACCTAGATGGAAAAATGAATTCTATTTCAAATATCGAGTATAAAGTAGAGAGAATAATCGGGAAACTTGATATGGCTGATAATACTTTACAGTCAGTAAGTCGCGCTATTGACAATCAGAGTCGGGATCCTCTACTAAACGAATTCACTTCCAGAGGTGTATTGAGTACGTTGAAAATAGTCGAACGGAAAGTAGATAGAATACTGACTAGCTTATCGAATCAGAAAAAGAACATATCGTCGTCGTTGAGAAAGAACAACACGATCGAAAACGATCCTAAAGGAAAACTATTAATAAAATGTAACACGCCGCCGATAGTCGAGGAACTTCTGCACGACGTCTCATCGAAAGTCGATGTGATATTCGATAGGTTTTCGAGTAAGTACGACGAGAAGGACGCTATTCTTGAATACGACACGGAAGAATTGGAGTCTAGTGTTGAAATGGCGCACGAGTTAAGAGCTACCGCGTCTGAAGAAAAGCTCGTCAATAAAGTGTGGAAGAAGCTCACGTCTCCGTGTAAGAAGACTATCAAGTTATTGGAATCTTTCGAAGAGAAAATACAGTCTATTGACAATACGACGTTCTCGTTACTCGAAGCTAACTCTTTATTGAATTATCAGTTACTGAACTGTTGCAGAAATTCCGAAAAAGAATTTAAGCTGTTTTCATATAGCGCGAATACTTTTCTGGAAAAAATTGAAAACGCCCTTACCGACATCAATATCAAAGAACATAATTTATTTTCCTTGGTGGATAATCATTTCAATCAACAAAAATTACACTTGACAGAAAGTTTTAAAACATATTTCAATACGGAATGCAGTAGGAGAACATTTGTCGAGAGTCCGCGGCCCACAGAAGTAACGTACGGTACTAAAAACGAGGAAAGTTCAATTGTTGAACCGGACGAACGAAGTTCGACCGATGTGCTGGTAACTGGAAGCACTGATAGTGCGTATAAAAATTATAATAACGAAAATCCGGATTGCAGCGAGCTGTCTAGTGGCTATCCAAGCGGAATATATGTGCTGGGAGCGATTCGAGATCTAAACGAGGCCCGCCGTGATTTCTATACACGTTATTGCGAAATGCAGACCAACGGAGGTGGGTGGACCGTTATACAAAGGCGAGGGAATTTCGGCGCGCCCAAACAGAATTTCAGTCTTTCATGGAACGAATACAAGAACGGATTCGGATCGTTAGACTCCGAGTTCTGGTACGGAAATGAATTTATTCACAAACTGACCGAGAAGACGGATATGGTGCTGCGAATAGAATTAGAGGATTTCGAAGGAAACACCGCATGGGCAGAATACACAACATTTCATATTGATAACGAAGAGAATAACTATAAACTGAAAATATCTGGATACAAGGGAAATGCATCCGATTCATTAATAGAACATAACAATTCCTATTTTAGCACGTACGATCGGGACAACGACGATGCGCCTTCGTGCTGTCCCTGCGCTTTTACATACGGCGGCGGTTGGTGGTTCTACAGGTGATTATTAACGACTTTCATCCGATGTTACCGATTCATAACGTTTCATCTATCGTTTCAGTTGCTTTGAATCGAATCTAAACGGAGTGTATTACGATGATCCGAGGGATAACGATTATTTTAGAGGTATAATCTGGGAACACTGGCTCGGAAATTATTCTTTACGCAAAACTCAGATGTTATTGCGACCTAAACACTTCAAAGCGACGCGTGAAACTGTCAATAGCACAACTACGCCAATCCCCGAAGATCCTTAAGGTAGTAATATAATTTTTTATGTTAGAAATAACTGTGCTTATAAAAAGTTTATTGTAAATAGTTCGAATAAATCTTATATGTACAGTGGTATGGTGTTTATTTAATCATATCTGCACAATTCGTTTCCCCAGAACACTACATAGGAAACATTTTAAATTATACGTTTTTATCATAGAGATCAGTAATCGATTGTATTTCAAATTAAGGAGCATGCGTCTATACGATGCAATACAGCGTAAAACCTCGTTAAGACGGTACTTTTATAGCACTGATTCTATTTAACACTTGCGACAATATATCGTATAGCACGGCGTTTATAACACGGTTTTATATGTGCAATGAAAATCGCGATTAAGAAGAAATATTGAGATATTCTGTCAGTAATCGTTAATTGACATCTTTGAGTTGCCAAATTTATTTCATCCAAATTACATGATAACGATTTCGTATCGATAAAATAATTTTAAAAGTCGAATATCACAAAAATCATTTTTTTAAATCTCGCCGTGGCTGCGAGGTACAAATATGTAGGTATTATTAAAATAATTTATTGAGTATTTTGTAATTTCTATTGATATATTAAATTAAAGTAAAGTATACAAGTAAATATGTTATTTTTTTTAATTAAAGCGATATAGTACTATAGGAACGATAAATACATTTCATAAGAAACTTCGAACCTCATATAATACGGTTACCGCACTGTATGAGTGTTATATATATATATATATAGTAAGGATATACTCTTTACTACATACATGTTTTCTCTATTGTATTCGAAGTTATTGCATATTGAATTAAAATATATTGGGAGAAGTTGTGTATATTCTTAAGATAAATTTCAGCATTAAGGTATAGATATATAGGTGCATATTATTAAAATAATTTATTTTATAATTTCTATTGATATGTTAAACAAAGGTAGAGTACATAATTAAATATGTATTTTTTTATCTACAATGCAATATAGTGCAATAGGAACGATATCACACTTCGAATCTAGTATAATACGATTACCGTACAAGACGAGCGTTATATATATATATATATATATATATATATATATATATATATATATATATATGTATGTATATATATATATATATATGTATATTATTTCCACTTTCTGTACAAAATTGTGTGTAAAAATTAAAAGTGACAATAATTTTATTTATAAAGTGACTGTTCAATAAAGATAAATTCATATTAAGCAATTACTGTTAGATTTTTATCATAGAATACATGAACATACATTTACGTGACGTAATTATATAATATTGAAAACCGTATCTCGTCATACAGAGCGTAAATTAAGGATAAATAACAGAAAAAACAATTATATTGCAGAATAGATGTCTGGCGTAAAATAGAATACATAAAGAATAACAAGTATTTTACCTTGTCTATATCCTTTTTTACAATTTCTTGCCGATTAATACAAAATTCACTTTCAATGTTCACACTGAGCGGTACACGTGCTTGCATGTTGATGGTTTTTAACATAGATAAAGATAGCATGCTGATCATGCTGATGTATAACGTACGTGCAGAGACACCTATGATATTAATAATTAGCGGATATTAATAATTAGCGGGTGTTATGATAATATGGAACCGTTTTTAAATTTAATTAATTTTCAATTGAATAAAATGCTTTATACAATTCCTTTGTTAAATTAATGAAATAATCTTAAATTAGGATTAAAAAATACGTTTCTATATTAATTAAAGATCGTATCAAAAAATAAATTGCTGATGATTATTTTCAATAAATGAATTTGTTTAAAATATTTAATAATAGATTAAATGTTTTTTTTTAAAAAAAAAATATAAATCTATTATTTCCGAACAACAATCTAGTATTGCATTATATAGAATTTGTTGTATTTTAAAATGGATTTCGGAGTCGTATATTTCGGACATATTCTGATTACTTTTGGACGCTTCCTTTTGCAATCAATTTCTTTGCCGGTGTTGATTATTTGACTATATTTATTTTAAAGTAGTTTATTTATTTGTATTAATAAGGTAAATTGTTCAATATTAGCTTATTTAGTGTTTCGTTTTGCATTAGTTGTAGTTTCATAGAATATATTACAGTATTTATTTTTAAGGTTATTGTTTTCAAGAATATTTTAATATTAATTTGTTTTAGAAATGCATCTTGAGTAAAATTTCTTGTTCATTTTAGGAAAATGGCACGAGGTGGTGGTCGTGGTCTCGGACGTGGGCGTGGAATGGGTCGTGGTCCATTTAAATTGAAATCTTATGTTCCACGGCATCCTTTTGACTTAACGTTATGTGAAGCCGCTTTTCCAAAATGTAGACCGCAACCGGACGAGTCTGCATTTACGCAAGCACTTTTAAAACGAAATAATGATTTGACTCCAACTGCTGCCGAGCAAACAGCGATTTTAAATCTAGTTACAAAAATTCAAACAGTATTCGATAATTTAGTTGTAGCTCCCGGCAATTTTGACGCTTGTGTTAGTATGGCTAACAGTATTACTTTTATTTATTTATCGTTTTTCGAACAATACAAGCTACTTCTTATCTTATAGCAGTTGGAACAGGTCCGCCAAGTCGGTTCATTCAAGAAAGGAACAATGATGACAGGACACAATGTTGCAGATATTGTAGTCATTTTAAAGACACTCCCTACAAAGGAAGCCGTCGAAGCTCTTGGGAATAAAGTACAAGAAGACTTGAAAGCTTTAATGAAAAACGAAATCGTCCGAAAGGAGGATCAACTTTTCCATACGGTTACGGATCGTGGAATCGAAATAAAGAACAGTATGGCGTGTGTACGCGTGATGGTGACGACCGTTCCGGCGAATTTAAGGAAACTCGATCCGGAGTTGCATCTGGATCAAAAAGTGATGCAAGGACATTTGGCCGCCATAAGGCACGGCTGTTGGTTCGAAGAAAACGCTCATCATTCGTCAATCAAAGTGTTGATACGATTACTCCGTGATTTAAGAAATAGATTCGACGGTTTTACACCGATGACTCCGTGGATGTTGGATCTTTTGGCACACAACGCGATCATGAATAATCCGAGCCGACAAGCGTTACCTATAAACCAAGCGTTTAAACGAGTATTTCAATTACTGTCTTCGGGTTTATTTTTACCGGGTTCGGCCGGTATATCAGATCCGTGTGAACCGGGAAATTTACGTGTTCACACTTGTATGACGTTGGAACAGCAAGACGTGTGCTGTTTAACTGCACAAACACTTTTACGAATTTTGTCACACGGTGGTTATAAACATATATTGGGTTTAGAAGGAAATTCATGTATTGCCAAAGAGATGTCTGTTTGGGATGGTGTTGTAGTTTCGCCATTAGATAAAGCATATGAAAAACCACCAGAAAAAAAGGAAGGAGAAGAAGATGGAGATGATGAAATGGAAGCTGATGCAGGTGAAGAAAGTATGGAAACCACAGAATAAATAAACTTTTGTAATATAAAGATGTGTATGTTCTTTTTATTTTTTTATGTTTATTATATGACAAAAAATACTATAGTTTAAATAGGATAATAGTAATCATTTCATATTGCATATTTTTTTAAAAATTGGTTCAGTTTATTATATTAAGTTGAGTAATAAATTAAAAATAACATCAGTGCATTGGTTCCAAAAAGTGTTTTCATTTTAGTTTCAAACAATGGAAATAATCTCAGTAAAAATTATTGTATAACAATTTTTTTAAAGATAGTTGAAATATGTCTTGTAAGATTTGATTAAGTAAAAGATTTTTATGTATTTATGGAGCAAATAAAAAAAGATTAACTTTTTTGTTATGGAATTTTCTATACATAAAAGTATTAGAAACGAGTACATAAAAATTACATGTTTCAAAATAATTCTGTTTTGAAGATATATTAATTAAATTGCTGTATGATTGAAACTATTTTGAGTATCAATTACTTTCTGTTTGATATTTTTCTTCTTTGGAAGAGTATCAGAATCAAAAAGTTACAATTCTTACATACCATACCTACTTTATTTTATATATAATTTAATACATTGTAAATAAATACAGACATTGTTTTGTATATACATGCTTTCTAATATTGACTAGATGAAAATTTAACAAACAACTGAAATTGTAAATAAAATTTGAAAAATGACTAGATTCTCTTTTCTATAAAACTAGTTAGTTTTACATGCAAGGATTATGAGGTGGAGACATATTAACATGACTACAGCTACTTCTGCTATAACCTGGAGGAACAGGAACTCTGAACAGTTTTCCTTGAGGCATACACACACATACTTTATACTGAGCAGTAACTGTATTTCCAATTCTTCCAGATGCTATTGGAATACTTTTAAAATCAATGTAAATCCCCTCCTTGCCACTTAATAGCACAGAACCATTAATTGATTTCAGATATATATCTTGATCAGCAGACCAAACAATCTCTTTACTTTCCATATTAGTACCTTCAGTTCCTCGTAAATGAGCTTTAGCACCTGCTTTCATTACTAAATTCTCATTTATAGGGCTGACAATCTGATTCGTACTGAGCATTTTTACATTTAACTGATCGATACTATCAGGAAGGTTCAATTTCGGCGAATCTGTAGTGAAAATCGACGAACCTGTTATAGGATCTTTAATTTCAAATTTATTTATTCCTCTCATAGTCGTTCCGTTTTTTTCGATTCTAACTTTATTTTCCGGTCTCTTGTTACGTCCGACGAGATTTAATAAAATGGAACCGTTATCACCGATCACATCGACCGGTGCACCTTCGAAGCCTTCGATCTTTCCATCTCTCTTATAAAGTCGATCCAAATCGGTCGTTCCGTAAAACTTAATCACAGACGCTTCGGGTACCAGTTCTAAACTTTCCATCCCTTGCCCGAGTCTTAGAACTCCGAGAATCGTAAAAGTTAATATGAGATTTCCGACGGCTAACAAGAAAAGCAAACAGATAAGAGTCCAAAAGGCAAATGTCTTTCTGCCTCGAAGCCCGGTTTTCGGATGGTACTGCTCATCTACGGGAATATAATCCACTTTGAAATTATTATTATTATGGGATGGATTCCGTTTCAAAAGAACTTTATCACTTTTCGATAAACTGTCCATGCCACAATCTGAAGGTGCTTCAGAATTTATTGGGGACACTGCTCTTGTATTGCTAATAGTTGCCATTTTCAAACTAGCAAAATTAAATGCTATTATATAATAAATTGAGTATCAATAAAAGGAAATATTTCAAATTTACCTCTTTATTTACAATAAACAACTGTGAGATCTAAACTTTCATTGGATTTAGAAAACTTCTCCTGTCTACTTTATAAGTACGAAACGTAATATTATCTACTCTCATAAAACTATTTTACAGCATCGAAATATATGCAAATAATTAATTACAATTGATGCAAAACAGAGAATAAACACACAATTTATTAATAGCCTTTGCAGTTATTAATTCAATAATTTATTATATTAATATTTATAATTGGGTACTCTACTTTCAACTTAAATAGATTATTATTGAAAATTAAATTCAGTAAAACAGTAATGTATTAATAATTTAAAAACAATTAGTAAAACATATTTCTTGAATTGTATATTTTTTTATTTTAATTTTGAATTATAATTTTATGATAGAGCGAAGTCCAGTCACAGTAGCGATCGAAATATACGGCAATACTAGCAACTGCTAGCTTTCAATGACCAGCATTTATGAAGTTTATGCTTTGTAATCAAAAGAATGGCTTCGGAAAGATATAGTTTCTCTTTGACAACTTTTAGGTAACATTTTTATTAATTTAATGTCTAATTTTAAAGAAACAAATCTTTGTAAATGTTTATTTGTATATATATTTCACAATGGATTGTACTTTCATAAATCCTTAATGCTATTTTGATAAGGTTACCCTAATAACATTATTCATAATTACAGCCCTTCAGGAAAGTTAGTTCAAATTGAATATGCTTTGGCTGCTGTAGCTGCTGGCGCACCGTCTGTTGGAATCAAAGGTATTAATTTACTAGAAATGTGTTCGTAAATATGCAGATGTTTCCAATTTTGTTTTACTGTATTTGATGTTTGATTTATCCTCGTTACCGTCTTTTATTTCAAACAGCTTCCAATGGAGTCGTCGTTGCCACTGAAAACAAACACAAGTCAATTCTATACGATGAACACAGCGTTCATAAAGTCGAAATGGTGACCGACCACATCGGAATGACTTATTCAGGAATGGGACCGGATTATCGTTTACTCGTAAAACAAGCTCGCAAAATGGCACAGCAATACTATTTAATGTATAACGAACCAATTCCGACGGCACAATTAGTGCAACGTGTGGCGATGGTCATGCAAGAGTACACTCAATCCGGTGGAGTAAGGCCATTCGGGGTGTCTTTGTTAATTTGTGGATGGGATAGTGGCAAACCGTATTTATTTCAGTGTGATCCATCTGGAGCATATTTTGCATGGAAAGCAACTGCGATGGGTAAAAACTTCATCAATGGCAAGACTTTCTTAGAAAAAAGGTGTACACATGCACATTTCACTAAATAATTACAAAATCAAATATGTATGTAATTAATTCTAATATGGATTTTTTTTCTACAGATATAGTGAAGATTTAGAACTGGATGATGCAGTTCACACTGCTATATTGACTTTGAAAGAGGGATTTGAGGGTCAAATGACTGCAGATAATATTGAAGTTGGAATCTGTGATGATACTGGTTTTAGACGATTAGAGCCTTCACATGTGAAAGATTATCTTGCTAATATCCCTTAGTTATACATAATTATACTTTATTATAAATCATTTGAAATAAACATTTTTTTTATTATGTATATGCAAACATTTTTTTATTATGTATATTCTTACATTTTTTTATTATGTATATGCTTGTTTTTTTGAACTCATGTTTACATAATTTAGATGATCACATTAATTAAAAATTAATTTTAAATAAGGTTATATATATATATATATATATGTGTGTGTGTGTGTGAGTAATTAGCAACAGCTATCAATCCACTGCTGGATAAAGGCCTCTTCAATGTTTATATAAAATACATTAGGAAAGATTGATCCTCTTACAAAATTTTATACAACACCCAGGATCAAAATGGTTATATCAAATCGTAAAATTTAAATATATTAAATTTAGAAATGACAATAATTATATATCAAAATTTCAATTGAAAACTTAAATAACTACAGTTTACATGAGGAATATTAATAATTGGTATTAATAATTTTGAATATCAGAAAATAAAGTCTGTAAGAGATGTTCTGCAAACCAAATAACAGATAAACTTAAGTAGAATTCGGTAATTTACAAATTTTGTTTGCAGACCTTTTAGGGACTGTTATATTTTTTAATGATAATACAACTAAAAATGGTTTTACATGCATGTGTTTGTGCTATTTTTCAATTCCAAAACTTTATTTTAGTTCACTTAATTAATCTTATATTTTACTAATTAAAAATACAAATGCCCCTCTTAAAAAAACGCAATTTTTGGAAATGAAATTACAGTTGCATGTAATTTGAGATTAGAATCTGTTCTATAGTTGTTTTAAAGCATTTGTTGATATAAAGAAACAGTAGATGGAATGAGGGTCATTGTTAAAACTGTAATGTTTTAAGCATAGATTTACTAAAGGTTTCATTCCCTTCTTTTAATTAGAAATAGATATAGTATTCATACGTATATATTTTAAGAAAGCAAATTTGTTCCTTTTTTTAAAATATTTATATTTTTATTAGTAAAAATATTTAATTCACCGAGACTTTATTACAAGAGTATAAATAAGTTTATTAAGAAAAGCGCAATATTCGCAAATGACCAGAAATTAATAAAAAATATTTTTTTTATTTACCATTCATAAAATATAAAAAAATAATGCTTATAAAATTAATTAGAGTTTCAATATTTCGCTGAAACATAATATTTATTTATAATGAATATATTTAGTACACATAACCAGATTCCGGGTCGAATGCTTGTTGTGGAGTCGTTTTACTTCCACCAAATCGATCTTGAAGTTTTGTTGCTCCAGTTGAAGGACCTCTAAATCCCTGAGATGGAGCAGAACTATAACGATCGCTATCTTCACTTGAAGGATAGCCTTTGAAACCATTTGTTGGTTCCCCAAATTTCGTTCCTTGTTTGGATTGCATTGTACCAAATACATTTGGACGCTGTTGACCTCTTGGTTCTATTTCTTGACCTTGCTGTCCACTCAATCCTGGTCCGAACGATGTTGATGTAAGATCTGGGCTTACTATTCCAGAAGATTGACCTGCCAATCTGTTTGGTTTAGTAAGAGGTTTTTGACCTCCGAAACGAGAAGAAAGTTGACCGGGTCTAGCAGCTTCTTGATAATTATCTTTATCTTGAGAATACTGGTCTCTTGGCCCAGAGCTGGGATAAGACTGACCTCCTGAAGGATATTGTTGAGCGTTTACACCTACTGGTTTAATATTAGATTTTGCTGGTCCTGATGGATAACCAGAGAATTCATCATCTGATGGGTATGATGTCTTTCCAGTCTGTTGAATACCAAATCGTGGTTTTAAACCTTGAGAGTCAAATGGTCTGCCAGACACTGATGGATAATCTTGGCCTTGAGACGACAGAGGCGAATCTGGAGAATATTTGGTAGGTTTTTCTTGTTGATCTCCAAAACGTGCTGAAAGCGAGGGCTGAGCTGGAGAGGGGTAACTTTGAGGAGAAGATGGATATTTTTGAGTTGGCTGTTTGCCTGAAACGTCTTCTGACTCACTACCGAATATTCCTACGTTTTTGGCACGTCCTGAAGGATATCCTGTTAATTGATCAGAGGTCGATAAAGAACTGCCTGGTTGTTGATTGCCGAAGCGAGAACTTGGCGTCTGAACTGATTGTTGGGATGGCGAGCCAAATCCTTGGCTTTGGATTTTCGGCTGTCCTGGTTGTTGATATTGTGTCGTACGTTGTTCATAACTAGGTGCTCCAGAAGTGTATTGTTGACCTGGTATGTTTGTCTTCGCAAAACTAGACTGTTGAGGATATGCTCCACTCGAGGGAGATGTTCTTGCTTGACCAGATTCAAATTGCTGGTTTTGTCCAAATCTCGAGCCAAGTTTTACATCTTGTTCACTAGTTGGATATTGACCAGGTGTATATTTCTGAGTCTCTGGGGAGAAATTGTCACGTGCTCTACCGTCTAAAGCTTCCTCGGCTGCATTTTGTTCTAAAGATCTAAGAATCGCTTCTGGGATTGGGGGCGACGTTGGTAAATGATCCCCAGTTGGTCGGAAACCATCTTTATCTGCAATATATTCTACAGTGAAGATTTCACCACTTGGAGCGGTGTAACGATAACTACCACTAACTACTTCATCACCTTCTTCGGATTCTGTATAGTCAGGATGGCCGTTTTCTTCGCGTGCTGTACCATCCGATGTTTCGAAACTAATGAATAAAAAAATAATAATTTTCTTGATTTCATCTTGTTTTAAATATTTAACTAGAATAAAAAAATACATATTCGATGATAAATCGAATATATAAATAGTAATAAAAAATATTACTAGAATAATGTATATTAATTTATAATAAAAGTGAAACGAATCAATGAACTGATATTTTTATAAACAGAAGAAATATGTATATTCATTTTGATAAACTTACTCGAAGGCATACGTTCCATCGAAATTAACTTCACTGTTTTGTCTCAAGATAACAGCGTTTTGTTCAGGGTTATAAGCGTTAGGTGTACGACTTGGTCCAAACCTAGATTCTATATGGCTCTCGCCATCATCTGGCCGTTCAAGAGACTTTGATGTCTGATAGTTATTTTGCTGTAAGTTTGGATAAGCTTGCCCTTGATTACTGTATTGAGGAATATTTTGCCCGGTGGTGGTTTTGAATTGATTCGAGCGAGAATCAACTCCAAAGCGAGAATCTGTTGTATCAGATGGACCATGAACGTCAGAAGTTCCAAACGGTGTAGAATGTTTCTGCGCACCAGTCTGAGGAGTTTGTCCGAATCGTTGTTTAGCTTGAGGACCAGCAAATTGTTGTTGAGAATCGGAAGGGACATTGAAAGCAGATTGTTGCGGAACTGCGCTTGTAACCGGTTTCTCTTGCTGGGCAAATCTACTTTGTGTTTCAGGTGTTCCGTACAATTGCGAAGGGGTCTGTTGACCAAACGTTCCTGCTCTGGAATATTGATCAGGCGTTTGACCTGAAACACTGCCGGCTGGTGACCCGTAAATCTGCGATGGTGCTTTTTGAGACAATCTAGAGCCGGGCGAGCTTTGCGGTTGACCAGAACTAGCGTCTACCGGAGATCCGAATCGAGCAGAAAGAGACTGTTGTCCAGGAGTAGTTCGACCGTTTGTATATTCATTCTGTGCTTGTCCAGACTGGACTGGAGATCCGTACAATTGCGACGGACTTTTCTGTTGTGCTTTTTCTGACGAAAATCTATCCTGAGGATAAGTGGACGCTTGATCTGGCGATCCGAATCGACTAGAAAGCGCTTGATTTCCAGAGGGAATTCCAGAATCAGAAAATCCGGATTGTTGATGACCAGGTTGTGTGTGCTGTTGAGGGGATCCATACAAACGGGAAGGAGTTGTCTGTGCTTTTTCTTGATTTGAGATCAATTGTGGAGTGTACTGTTGTTGACCGGGTGTTCCGTACTGAGTACGTGGAGCAGAATCAGGACCTAAACCTTGGAAACGATCACGCAAATGAGGTGCGCCTAATATACTCCCATCGCCCCCAGAATGTACAGCGTTTGACGGTGGTAGATAATGATTGTCTAATTGGGCTCCAGAGCAGACGCTCATTAATAGAGCGATAATAATCTAAATAAAACATATTTATTTAAAAAAATCGCAGTAAAAGAGATTTTTAGTTAATTATTATCAATAAAAGAACAGTTTTTGTTAACGCTTCGATATAAAATTCAAACAGAACATTTTTTTATGTAAAAATGTTATTTTATTCGAATTTTAATTCAAACGACTTTCTTTAAAAAGCACTCAAATCTTTTGTTGAGAATTTTGAGATATAATTGACAATATTTATAAACATTATTATATATATATATATATATATATATATATATATATATATATGTTATGCAAAGTATGTGTAAGTGTAGTTAGTTTTGTTATCCACACAATGCACTTTTATATTTTTCGAATAAAAATATACTTTGTTATAGTGTTTTATATTTTTTGAAAAATTGATACTATTTAATTTTCAAACTTCACTATTGTTAACAGTTTTTTTTTTCAATACATTAATTTTACGAGAATCACTAATAAAACTATCGAATGAATTTAGAAATGAGTGTTCACATATCGTTCGTTCCGATCAAAGTTGAGAGAATTGATTGTTATATACGATTTTCAAGCGAATCAGTAAAACAACTCTTACCAACTTCATGTTGATGTACTCAATGTCTATAGTTTGAAAGAAAACACAAACACCAATTGATGATTGAACACACTCCGTGATCCGTATTTATACGATCTGCTTTAGATTGTAAATAATTACGCTGATATAATTTCGGCAGGGTAATGAAATGGCACGTTATCTCACCGTTTACAAAATACCTTTCGCCGGAGGGCACTTTTTGAAGATGCGCCGCTGTGTGCCAGCATCCGTATGATGTAATACGAAAGAGTTCATTGTCAGTGTTTGTGAGTCAGTGATGTCTTCAATTCTGACCGATTGCCTTCGGAATACGTAACAGTTTTTCTTGTCCTATTGCATGCCTTCAGGAGTGTCTCATCAATATGAAAACGGATTATGTTAAAAACCATTGTCATGCTAATGACTGTTACAAAATTCAACTGAACGCTGATACAGTACATTACTTCATTGTTGGATTCAAGTGATCTCACTTTTCTGTTCAGTATGTATATTATCAGAAATCGAAATCATTTTCAAGATTAGGTCAAGGTTTGTTTTCCATTTTGTGCTCTAATTGATTCAAAATGGTAATTAAATGTAAATTCTTAGTGTGTCATCGTAAATCATACCTGAAAAAATATATCATATTTTTTGCAAGAAGATTTATATAACTTTCTATTATGTTAAAATAATATTTAGTAAGACATGTAAGGACAAACGATTAAAAATAGATTAAATCATAATCTGTCGATTGTTGTTATGACCAGATAATTGTTTCGACTCATAACTCTATTTATCTTTAAAAATGAAATCTATAAAATAAACAACATATTTATTGTATGTTCTAGATATATTTTTAAAGTTTTTAATCAAATTTCGGTTCGTTGCGAAGAGGAATTGTATATTTAGTTACTTTATTAATATAAATAATAATAATGGAGTGTTCTGTTTAAGATAACTCAATCCGTGCAAGTGATTTTTTTAGAATTAAATTAAATTGTTACACATTTTCTCCCTTAATCGTTTCTTAAAAGAAAATATAGAAAAACGAAGCGATTTTAGACTGCGAGTTGGATTAGTTGCAAATTTAACAGTCGGATCTAATGATATCATATATATATATATATATATATATATATATATATATATATATATATATATATATATATCTGATTAAGAAAAAATCTGAAGAGGCCTTCATCGTTAAATAAAATGATTGTTATAACTGGTTAAAATCAGTGATTGAAAATAACAGCAGGATATAAGGCAAGTGAATATTTTAATATCGACTAAATCAGCTTGTTCTTGAATATTGCACACGAAAAAAACATTTAAATGTAAACATGTGAAGTTTAATGGAATGAAGAAGTTAAAAGAAAGAATAACTGTATCAATACCAGCCAGTATGAACTATAGAGAAACAAATAAATTGTGTGCTATTCGGAAATCTAAAAAAAACTTAGATGCTTCAAAAATGTTCAGACCTTTGATTTGCCTACGCATTGAACAAAAAATACATCAATATGAAAATATCGGTGGATTGAAAAGCGTTTTTTCCTCATGTATGGATCCGTTTATGAAAATGGATATCGTTATCTGGGATTATGATTCGATTGTAATCGTTTTTTATTACTGCCTGTTTATAGTCGTTTTAAGCGAATTTTAATTAATATATATATATATATATATATATATATATATATATATATATATATGTATATCCACATAACGAATTATTAAAAGTAAGATTTATTCGAAACCACGCACTGGAATATTCGCAAGAGGTTTAAAATAAACTTCAAGAATTACTCAAGAAGTAAAAGCCAATTATAGCATCACCTTACAGGTACTACGTTTTATACTGTAACCTTTCTATCATTTTGGCATCGCGTGCTATGCCTATTAGCACTGTCACTAAGTTAAATTTCGAGATCATCACAAAAATATCAGATAAATTAAACATTTTTCAGACAATCATAGATACATATTCTGTTATTATTTATAATTATAATAAACACTAATTGACTTCAGCGAAGAACATTTCGACATACTTTAAAATATATGATTGTAATAATTTTATAATCTCTAACATATTAATATTTAACATAGTTAAATTATTAAAGTTGTTAAATTTATTCTTAAATTGTCAGTCATATATATATATATATATATATATATATATATATATATATATATATATATATATATATATATTATATTACAAAATTAGATTAGCATTTTTTAAACTTGCTCTTTTGAAAATAGAATCGTTGTACAAACGGATATATTTTCGATTGAAGATAAGAAGAAATGCATATAATTTATTTTAAAATACGACATGAACTGATATAATGGCTTCGAAAAAAAATAACTTGCAATTGTGAAACATAATTCTCATCGATATTCGTAGCCGATCAATGAGAAGAAGAGAGATGTTTTGGTTACTTAAATTGTAATTTGTAGGATTCTTTTATTTGCATCAATAACTGATTAATATCGCAATATTCTTAAGGTCTCACTTTGTCAGAATGTGTTTAAAACTATATTACACTCACTCCTCAAATCGATTCGTTTCTCAGACTTACAATTCAAATTATATCACTACGACTATTTTGTTCATATCAATAATTTCTTGTTTTTAATCGATGAATTTTTTTGTACGAATTTTAGGATACTGTGGTCTTTATACGGTTCTGTTATCATGGGTGTGTGTCGACCGTCCCTAGGGGTATGGTGCCCCGATAACAGCCAATATCTTGTCATGTTCTAATATTTTCTTATAAATTTGATTGTCCTCCTATTTTTAACATTTTAATTAATATTTTTAATTAAAATGTTTTGTCTCTCTCTCTCTCTCTCTCTATATATATATATATATATATATATATGCTTAAATTAAACTATTTTTTATCAGACAAATAATTTTAAATACTTTTTTTTTTTAAATGTTGTAAAAGAAAAGAAGTCTTGAGAGGAAATGACATGATATTCAATTTATATTATGTAGCTATTCTATTTGTTCATCTAATGGTTGAATCATTTTTAGTGTGAAACCTTTTTTAAATATTCAAATTGAATATACATTTCTCGCTGTAATGTTATATATTTATGTTTCTCGACAATTATGAAATGAAAGTAAAATTGAGAGAATATTTCTTGAATACAAATGAGATTTTAAACATATATATATATATATATATATATATATATGTATGTATATGCATTCTCTCGGGGGAGCCTGTAACCCCTAGAGGGCGCGTCCCCAGGTGGCGGATAGGGGAAAGCCCACACCGGCTGAGCCGGCGGGTAGGTGGGAAATAAAATACCACCCGCGGACCAAACAGGACGGGCAGATCGGGCTCGTAGCTACAGAGAAAGCAACCGATCTAGGAGAGATACTCCGAATAAGAAATCCTGGTCCTCCTGAGAGGGGGTTGAGGCATCGGGCTAACTCCTCGATACTCGGAAAAAAATACACTGTTAAAAGAACCAGTCAACAGCCTCAAAAATGGAGACTGGAAATCGGAAGACGACGGAAGACGTTATAAACCGATATATATATATATATATATATATATATATATATATATATATATATATATATATATGTATGTATATGCATTCACATATAAATGTGTATGTGTGAAAAAAAGGGAATACACTAAAACGAGTTCACGGATCTGTTTTCTTGACTGAACAATAATGAAAAGTCGTGTCGACTTGCAACGAATAATTATAATCCTTCTCGAATGAACTTGAATGAAGGCACAGAATTAATTATAATGCACACGACTGAGATTTGTACGTATTTCTGAAAAATCGATCTGTGTTCGTACAAAGGTCACAGATTACAGAGGTCCGACACGTTTGAAATGATCGTAAACGTAGAATGTATCTGGAGAATCAAGCGTCGATTAATTTCATATTTTCTCGAATTATTATCCGTAATTACTGTTTCGTACGTTCATCTCAGTGTACACATGCATGTTTTGAAACAAATCGAGAAATAATACATAACACATATCTCTGACCGCGTATATTATACTAATTTGTACATTTTTTCATCGTAAATTTTAATTTGCATGCGTAATACGTTTGTACCTAATTCACAGATACATTTCACAATGAAGTTATGATTTCGCAGGTATTGCAGACTGATGAATTTTGGTATGTAAATGTGTTACGCGAAACTTGAACCGAAATAATAACAAAATTAATTATTTGCGTTCAGACGACGTAATCAATTTTTAATTACAGCCAATTTAATTCGTTTAATAGAGTTTTTAGATAATTTTATTGAAATTATTATTTAATACTTTTAGTTTATTTCGAGTTGTTTTTGTTCAGCCACCGTTCAAATATCCATTGAATTTTATGAGAAATTATATTACTACATCATTAATTTACATTACATCATTTATAATTAATGCATTTAACAGTTAATCAATCAATACATGTAAAAATGTCTGTTAAGAGGAATTTGTGTTTTCCTGTGTATATATTTTTTTTTTTACTTAAATCATACGAGTTAAATATTTTTTATTAAAGGCATATATATATATATATATATATATATATATATATACATGTGTGTAAGGTCGATTAAAAAATATTGTTAATATATATGATATAAAGATTATTAAAAATATTTAAAGATTTTTTTCATACTAAAAGCTTTATTTGAAGTATTATGAAGAACAAAACAAAATATTGTAAAGTATTTGTTAAATTCCTTGACATTTCGGAAAATTTATATTAATTTTTAATTGGTTAGAGATCTTTATATGTTTTTTACATACATTGCAGTTTGTAAATTAAAAGAAATTTACACAAACACGTTTGACAAGTTAAATTTTTATTAAATTAACATCGAGATAAATGTTTATGCGCAGAGGAAAAAAAATTAACAGAAATAGTAAAATGTTTCCTAAGTCGCGAATTTACTGCCAGTTAAAATTCATAAAAAAATATATCCTACGACGTGAAATGTAATTTCCATTTCACAGAAATGAAGGTACATGTGGACGGTTTGCACGGCAAGTATCATACATTATTTTGTTCATGTGAAATTTATTAATAATTGATGTCAAAATACGTGGCCGATGTAGCGTTCTGAATTAATCGTTTCATTAAATAGAGGGAACCAATTTTTCATTTTTTTGAAAATTACATACAGATTTCTCATGTTTTTTCATACAATGGAATTTCATGTTATATGTACAATTGTGTGTTTGCCTACTACCCACGTTCGGTTATTTTGGTAAAAGCAACATATTTTGAAAAGTACGACTAAACTTTACTGAAATCATTTCAAACAGTCTTTTCATGCATTAAATTCAGTTGAAATGGGTTGTTATTCAGTTGCTTTTTGCATTGAAATCAACTGAATGTTATTGAAAATATTGTGGAAGAATTTATACACACACACACACACACACACACATATATATATATATATATATATATATATATATATATATATATAACATTGAATTAAATTATAGAATTCGTGTAAATTTGATTTAGATTTATTATGAGTTGTGTGTATATACAGAACTTTATTATTAATAATGAATTATAAAAAATAGTAAAATAATATTTTAAGGGAACAAAGTTAGAAATAGACCCAAATAAAGGACAAAGTACAAGCCTGCCAACAGATCTTGGAATGAAAAGATCTTGGTTATGAAATTATATAGAAATAAACGTTTTTGATATATAATTACATATAAAAAAATAAAGTTTTAATTCTGAAAAATGTATTTGAAAACACAGTACGGACTTTTTGCTTATGGATTTTCTATAAAGAGCAAACATCTTACTGGAAACTGGAATCAGTATTGAGTCTGTTTTAACTCGTCTTCGAATTTCATATAAAATTATTTTTAGAATAAGTGAATGTTAATTTAAAATCAGGATAAATCGAAAAAGTATGTTATCGTGATTTTAAATTTCGAATGTTTTATTTCCTTATTGGAAGATCCTTAGAGACATAGTTTACAGTTATTTTTAACAGGAATTCTCGTGGAAAAATTGAATACAATTTGAATATGCCAGTTCCATGTTAATTTCGGATTCGTAATTTTACACAGGTTACAAAACATAAAGCCGAAGTTCGATTTCAAGGTTAATGTCTAGACAATATCTGTTTCTGAAGTCGTCTGGTTTATTCTAAGCAAGAATAGTGAATATGATTCAGATAACACTACTGAAACGTTACCTAGTAATTAATACGGTCTTCTGTCATTTGTAACATGTTTTCATGTCATTGTGATTTTCAATTACTGCTAATACGAATTTAATTTAATTATCTACATGTGTACGCATTTAAATAAATCTGTACCCGGAGGCATTCGAAAACAAGTATGTGTTTATGTTCGATGAATTTGTTTGAAAAATCACTAATTAACAAAGATGAAACACGCTACATATACATACAATTAGACGAACAGTTTCGTCACTCTCCTATCAATCACGGTATTAATTATACGTGAAAAATTAATCAGTTCATTTGAAGTATGCAGTTTATAATTGACCTTTAATTATTCGTACATGGAAAAATTACCGTTCACTCGTGTCAAACGAACTTCGTACATTAATAAAAAAAAATATATGTATATAAAGCAATTAAAGTAAAACGATAACGAAAGAAGAAGAGTCAAAACACGACGGCTGTGTGAATGTAGAACAAGGTATTTGCTGGATACACTTCAGAATCTCGGGTTTTCGTCTTAATTTATGTTATTATATTTTCAGTTTATTATTAAAATGTGTAAAGTTAAATGTGATGACCTTGTGTCGACTGTAATTACGCCGAATCCGGGAGTGCATATACACTTTGTATATACATTTGTGTTGTGTGTCTGTCATGAGCACGCGCTCTGTACCCAAGCCTAGAGAGACGTGCATATAATAATTAAGATTTATATCCAATATAGTTAAAATTAATTTAATTTCATCGAGACATTGGAGGTAGTATAATCATAAGGAAGAGAGTTTATAGTAAATAGCTACTTATGTTATACGGTCGGTAAGTAATTCGATTGAATTTACGGTCGAGACTTCGGTACCGACCGTATACAATTATGTTTTTCTTCGATCGCTTAAGTACGTTCTTAAATACTTTTTTATGTACAAGCATGCATTACAATGTTATTGTTTCATCGTTTAATTATACAAAGTCATCGACGATACACGGATATCTAAATATAGAGAAGATAAAGGGAGAAGGGAGAAGATAAACATGTATTATAAGTCTTTTTTTAGAATACTTTTTTTTAGCAAGGAATTTAATTGAAACTGTAGTCTGAAGAAATATTTTTTTGTACATATAATTTTAAAATATCCATTTGTTTGATTTCCTTTTAAACTGTTTCTACCATTTTATTAACTCATATGCAATCATGTTCTCTTTAATATCGATTTAGAAGTATGATGTATTTTTTCAAATATATTGTTGTGAATATTGACAACATTCAGAGTTTATTTTTTTTCGAACTCATTCACTGTTTATTTTTTATATATACTAATTTTTTATATATAATGATAATTAAGTAACAAAACACGTTCAATCTTTTAATAAAAAAAAACCGTTTGTTCATTATCAAATTTTGAAATATTGCATATGTATTAAAGCATTTAAGACTTTCGCTAACCTGATTCTGTCGCGAATATGCGATGAAACATTGTTTTTAATTAATCAAAACGTGTCAATTGGAATACACATAGATCATTTTATGAAACGAGTATGGGACTTCAGTAACGATGAGGCATGATTTATTGTCTGCATCTGATAAAAGAGATACACTAAAGCTGAATTAGCTGTGATCTTAAACACGTTTTTCGAAAAAAAAAACTAATACAAAAATTACAAACTACAGATATATTACAAGTGTAGAATGTCAGATGGAAATCCGTCACGATTGATGTATTTTAAATGAATAAAGATGTATTTGTAAAGAATTTACGTACAAAGCGTTTATGTATAAAACATTAGAGACAACTTTTATAAAATTCAGTCAGAAAAAATGCAAAACTTATTCATTTAAGTAAGTTGAAAAATATACTGTATTTTTTTTTAAAAAAAGTCAGTATTTTGATGACTGCTCTTTTATTTATTAAGAATGTTTAGTATAGAATGATTTTCATGAAAGATTAGATGTCCTATTTGACACAAATAAAGAAAACCAGACGTAGAAAATTGCAGAAAAGGCATGATAATCTGGAATGCATGCCATTGTGAATATAAAATGTTCTACAATCTTGCATTCAAAAAGTATTTCTTTTGTATATCCTTCGGCAAGAGACAAGCAGGGGATATGTGAAGAGTGAGAAATATATTATTATATCGAGAAGAAACTCTGCCATCAAACTAATTTATCATTAAACATTTTTAAACATTAAATAATTTTTTTAAAAATTATTTTTTAAACAAATATATTAATCTTTTATTTCATGTGTAATTTGCATGAAAGCTGCATTTCATATTCGAACACGTCTTTCAGGAGAGTCAAATGTATTGAATTATATTCAAGTTCCACTTGTGGAGATAATTATTTTGAACAAATTAAAGAAAAGGTCGAATTTTATTCACAAATGTATCTCCGCACATAAATCATACAAAATAATAACGAGAATGAAATAAATTACTGCTGATCGTTTACACTGATTTCAAATCTAAAAAGATAAATATTACATCTACAGTGTGTATTTAAAACCTTGTTAAATACGAGTAAATCTTCCTGAGATGCTGGTAGCTACAACACACATGTTCGAAAGAATGCTTACCAGTTTGAAATCAATTTATCAAACTTTTCTATATATAATCTCATGCACATATATAAGCATACGTCTCGAATAATGTGTAAAATCATAAACGTTATTCTGATTTTTTTATATTCAATATATTCAGTACATAATTAATAAAAATTGCGTTTTTTTTTTAAATGAATGTGTGTACATTAAAGTTATTATATCTAAAGTGTAAAGATGAGTAACTAATGCAACGTATGAAATTAATACGACGAGTAAATGATTTTGACATTTATGATTAATAGATGATATAATTTATTGTTAGTACGTCGAATATTATATTATTAAAAAAATCCGTTTTTATTCATCGTCTTAATATACGCATCTTAAAAATGTGCAATTCATTGTAAACGGACATTGATGTGTGTTATTTTTAATAGCCTGAAAATCACTTAAGTATATAAATTATTAATATACCTTGTTGTGAATTAAAATGAAAATAAACTTTACAGATTTTGATAACTACCAGAATGTGGTTAACAAGAAGGTATAATTTTTAAAATGTTGTATAGAAAGTAAAGGGGTATTTTCTTTAATCGAATTAAGGCAGATTATGAGCTAAGAAAATATGTATAATAATTTTTTAAACAAGCGATAATGTGATATAAAAATGTATAAAAAATAGGAACAAATTAGTGTAATTTCAAATGTATGTTTTAATAAATTAAATCTTATAGTAGAAACCGACATACATTTTAATATTTAGCCTCGTCAGTATAAAAACAAATATATACATATCGTTTATTATAATATATAAGAGATGAATAAATAATTCATATATTATATAATGCCTAAAAATAAACACATTTTATTCAAATAATTATATTCAATCTTGTCATCATTTAAATTAAATTTCTTACGGTTACTGTTTATATACATGTATCGATTTTTTAACTCGTATATAAATTATATATAATTATTTATTTTTATTGTGAAACACTTACGTTAAAAGCTCTTTTTTGTAATACGTTTGATACAGTTGGTCTTTTTTAGAATCTTGTTTTTGTGAATTGAAGTGTATTTATATATATATATATATATATATATATATATATATATGTGTGTGT
This sequence comes from Acanthacorydalis orientalis, assembly GCA_034766995.1. Classification (NCBI taxonomy): domain Eukaryota; kingdom Metazoa; phylum Arthropoda; class Insecta; order Megaloptera; family Corydalidae; genus Acanthacorydalis; species Acanthacorydalis orientalis. Next base: position 27,838,561 of record CM068323.1, read on the forward strand.
GTGTGTGTTTGTACCATTGAATATAATTGAATTTTTATTTAATAAATTTTGTCTCAATCAATGAGTATTCTTAAGTGTTTTTTTTTCAAGAATTATTACTAAACTAATAAAATTGTTTATTATATTCTGATTTAATAAACAGTTTGTGCATTTGAATCTTATATGAATACAATATCTAATTTGCACAGAGGATATTAAAAGAATATAATTTTTTTCCTTTTATTATTCATAATATATTAATTAGATATTCAAGTATAACCGAAATATAGAAAGAAGTATAGTAAAATCAACTGCATAGTTAAAATGGACTGTTAAGTCGATTAAGATAAAATTTTAAATATTTTTTTGTTGATGGGATAACGTATCAAAAACATGAATGAGTGTTTTCAAGTTAAGACAAATATTTAATAAATAAGTAGCAATGAATTAGGTATAAATAGAAAAAAAGATGATTAATTAATATCTCGTATTAACTTTCATAAATATTTTTTTCATACTCAGATAGTAAAAAGCTCATAGATATCCAACAATAGTGAATTTGATTAAAATGCCTTTCAAAGTTACAATTTTTAATCATATTGTTTTGGATAATAAAGAAACTATGGAAAAGTGTCGATTTATATTAGATTTTAAAATTAAAAAAAATTTTTGAATGGTATATTTAACAAGGAAAGAGAAGATTTTTGTTTGCGAGTCTTAAAATTTAAAGAAAGTTACAACTAATACAGATTATTATAGAAATACAATCGTTCAATTTACAAGATCAAAAAAATCCTTTAAATGAAATCGTTCTGTAACTGATTCCGGTAGTAGATTGTAGTAACATGAAAACAAAGTACAATTACTTAAAAATAAAAGACTGAACTTGAAGTGCTTTACATTAAAACTTTCTGCACGATGTTTCTTATATTTAAATCATGCCTTATCTATTTATATTAAGGTTAATTACACAATAAATCGAATGATTGTACGTCGTTTGATAGGCAGAAGGTCAACATTTCGACGTTAATCATGATTGACTTTTTTATATTGTTTTAAGCATTGTTCGGTACATTTACAAAATAATCATTCGATCAACTGGTTGTTCTGTTGAAACGAGATGAGTATATTGTCTATGAATGTTACGCTTTATAAATTGTATACTATTAGGTGTTGAAATTCACTTCGATGCATCAAACGTGCAATTGGCTATAATGATGATGCAGGAAATTATAGGCTTACGGTTTTGTCATATCGATAGGTGTAGAAATGTCACATTTATGTAGTTCATGTTGTCATTAATATTTATTATACGTATATGAGTATATTACGAAAGTAATATGTTTAAAATAGGTACTGTGTAATTAATATTATTCATATATAGATTTAAACATGTGAGATGTTATCAGAAAAATTCAACAGAATTATGATATAAATAAGTATTATTATAATTCTGACTCACAGATATTATTTTTATATTTAATAATTGTACGATATTGCTATTCAAAAGGCTTTAAATATCATCCATGATAAATTATTTCAGATAATTCTATTAATTTATCACTATATTAGCATTTATTACTTTATGTTTCTGTTTTTCTCTCAATTATCACCGTATAATATTTATAGAGTTCTTTATAATATTATGGAGTAAGTAACATAAGTAAGGGTGAACGATACAGAAACTTATTAAAATATGAAAAAGCACGAATTACATAATAAAAACATGAACAAAGCTTATTTCATTCTAGACCTAATGGATATATGAATAATAATTCTTAATAAAAGTGTCGATAAATGTTAACCGATCGTGATTGAAGAAGAGATTTTACGAATCAACCTTGGTAATTATTCATTTAGATATTAAAAAAACAAGTTATATGTTGAAGCATCTTTATAAAAGCAATGCAACCAGGTTTTTTTATTGATTTTCAATTATATATCGAAAGTTGAATCCATATAATCCATTATCACGACTACTGACTTATTTTAAATACACTTTCTTTGTAATTAAATGTTCTGAATAGTTTCGAAAAATTAACCTTGTGTGTTTACATTAATTAATTATATGAATACATACTTTCTTAAATAATGTGCATGTTAATAATTTATGTTTTTACATATATATACATGTATATATATATAAACATTAGGATGTTATTAAATTATTCTTTATAATTTATTTTTTTTTATAAAATTCATTGACAGTTTGTGGTTTCATGACATATAAATTTAAAGGAAAGAACATTTTCAGTAAATTATGTTTTAGTTTAAGTACTCTCAGTTCTTCTTTAAATTTACTTGTATATAACTCCAGAGTAATTTTATTAATATTTATTATTTACTTTAGAAGAATAACATAATAAATTTTATGAATCTCTCGGGACATATTTCTTTTTTTAATCATACAAATTTGGATTCTAATTGATAAAATATTGCACAGAAATTTGCAAGTATTTGTATTCCAGTACTTAAAAAATATTTTGTATATATATATATATATTAGTGTTAACAAAATATTCTTATTAAAATTTGGATAAAATTATTCTTTTCAACAAGATACTATTCTATAATATCATAAGGGTTTCTCAACACTTTTTTGGAATTATTTTATTCACTTTTTTAAATTGTCATTGTTCATTTGGTTCAAACTAAGTGATAATGATTTAATTTAATTTTTTATCATCGATTTTAAATATGGAATTCCTACTTTAAACATTTCTAGATCATGTGGACGTTTTCAATGCAATATGTAACTTCGTCTGAGAGTAGAATTAACATAAAATTAAAAAATATTGTATAGGATTTAAGACGGTTATTAAGACAGTATAAATATCTATACGTTTTTCAATAAGTACTGTATATTTATTTGAAAATTTCTAATTTTTTTTATTAGAAAAGAAGATAAAATTATTAATTAAAAACGAATAAAGTCTAAATATATATTTTGTGTATATGGAATTATTATTTCATACAAAAAGTACACTGGATCTATTGAAAATTAATTGAAAGTAATTTAAGTGATACATAAATACATCATATTTTTTCATTTTGACATTGAATTGTAATTTAATCGGATGATTCACTATCGATTTTAATATATGCTATGAAATATTAAAACGAACGTCATCATATTATTTATAATTTATATATATATATATATATATATATATATATATATATGTATATATTAATAGATATATAAATGAAATCATTTTTAATTAACGGAATTATAACAAGATGACTATAATAATATTATGAAAGTGAAAGATGTAAACATTTGTATCTAAACTGGTAACTTTTAGATAACATGTTTGATATTTATGAAAGAAAAAAAAATAACAAAATGTTTATTTAAATTAGTTTTCAATGATTACTTTGAGATAAGTAACGATATGAATAATAATTTATGTGAATAACGTTTTGAAGAATGAATGTTATTATTTGTTCGCGATTGTATCATCTACCTTAATAAATTCAGACAAAAAAAATTGTTTAAAACAGATGTTTGTTTGAAAAAATGTTATTTGTCTGTAGTCATTTCAGATTGATTCATTTAAAACATATTGTATTTTTATACACTGTTTACTTGTTCAGTATCTGATGTATTATTTGAATTATTTAATGGCACAATGCTATTATCTATTATTTAATAGAATTATACCAGATTAGAATAAATCAGTTTGGTGACAATCTGTTTCGAAAGGAAACGGCACAATATTTGTCACATATTTACTGTTTTAATCTTTTCCTGAAAGTAGATAGAAAGAAGTGAAATGAAAATGGATAGATATTAAATTGTAAAATTTAATATCTATCCATATATATCCATAAAATTGTGAAATTGAGATTTGTAATCTAAAAATGTAGACTACTTTTAGAATACAACGTTTTTCTCTAAGAATACAGTATTTATTGTTTAAAAAATTTATAATAATATTAACAGAAAGTCTTCTTTATAATAAAATGATTAAACTGGATAAAAATCCACAGTTTTGTATTTGTGACATAAAAAATGTTTTCTTTTAGTTCGAGTTCGATCTCTGTTTCTAATTAGTTTTCAATAATGATGTGTATGGATATCGGTGTAGAATCGAATAATATGATTCAATAGTGTGAAAATGATACACTACTTCAATATTGTAATGAACGCGCTATATTATGTTACCTATGTACGGTTAGTCCTCATTGATTTACGCCTCTATAGTCTGGGTGTTCTTCGCAACAGAGATCGTTTGAAAACATTATCATTACAATGTGCATCTATTACGAGACTAAAACGCGACTTGAATAAACAATGAGATACCGTGAATATTGATGCTGGAAATTCACGCAGGAATGATTTCTCGACAACATTTACAAGATGGTACATAAATTGTCATGGAGATAAGGTAAATTGTTTTCAGTCATATTTTCGTGTTCGAAAAAATAAATTTTCATCTTTATATTCAAATTTGCATGTAAATATATACTTGAACACACACACACATAAATTATATATATATATATATATATATATATATATATATATATATATATATATATATATATGAGTGTCAAAATGAACGAAGGTGTATCAATTTGTCTCTGAAGAGATTGATATAAATGTGTTAATGACTTAGAAATCGATACGAATATAAATTAAGTTTTAAAATTTTCAAAATAGAAACTTTTGTGAATTTTATACAAATGAAAAAAAGAATGATTTGTAGATTGAATTTATAAATTCCCTTATTAATAACTAATAAATATCTCTTTTCATATCATGAAAAATGTACAAACATATCAAAAAAAATCGATAAATGAAGATTTCCACACACATATATAATTTAATTCGTTTATATGGAAGTAAAATATTATTTTAATATTTTTAAAACGCTTTCAATTTCAATATTCGTAACTGTCATACACAAAAGAGATAACTACACTGAATGTGAATAATATAAATATTTAATGTATTAAAAACGTGAATTATAACAGCGAGTTGAACAGTATAAACTGAACACAGACAATCTATTCTCCATTACAATGACTTATTGTTATTTTTGTATTGTTGTGCCGGTGAATATTGTGTCTGGGGATCGTTACGACTCAACGTCTACATTTCTGTCTAAAATTTTCGTTTCGAGTATATCTAATTGATGTTTAACAGTGGAGAAACACCATTTTGCATATTTCGAATTGTATTGTATATCATCACAAATTCAGATGTTATTGTGTACGGGTAATATGTCATCGTTAATTGTAATGTAATTGTATAATTATTATTATACAATTAATACATATATATATATATAGTAGATAGTATGAAATATTTGAAATATACATACTAACATTGGTTGTAACAGAAAGTTTGATACAAAGCGAAAAAGTAAAAGTATGAATTTTCAGTTGCAAGCAGTATTTACTAAGATATATTAGAAAAACTAATTATATAATCATTTTTCATGAAATTGATTCAATTATTAAACAATTATAAAAAAGTTTTGATCGAAAAATTTATGTTTAATGTGACATAAAATAAGTTAAAATATTTTATTGCACATTAGTTTTATGAAATGATTTGAACATACATGCACAGTCAATAAAAGATTATGAACTTGTAATTGTAAACGGTTTGTATCAGATGGAAATATCTGTGAGTGAATTACTTATTCTCAGCAGAAATATTAGTTGTAGTTATATTAGTGACACAAAAGAGGAACGTTTGATATTCTGTAATTAAAATTTCACTAGCATTAAAATATGGTGTTTAGTCTTTTAAATATACTTGTGAAATATGCGGAGATGTATACTCCATTAAATTCAGTTTGATAAAATTCGTATTTAATTAATTTCGGGTTAGAAAAAAAAACGCGCACACCACGCAATTAATCAAGAAACTAAAACTATTCGCCCCCTTCTCATAGTCCGACAATGACCAACTTGGAACAAATCATAACAGGCGTCCTCTGTTATCCATATTAGAACACGATTCTACAGATTACAATAATTCTGTCCATAATTGTACACGTAGAGTTATGAATGCGGTGGACATTCCTGCAGGACATTGATACGAAATTCTTGTTGTCCTGGCGAACGAGGGCACGCCGCATTCCAGAAACTACACAATAAATCGTGACCGTATTGTCGAGCCATAGTCATACCTTGCATTGAATCGAACAACACCTCTCTACACTCGAGCGAAAGCTATACATCATTACTATATTACATACGTTCACAATGTAGGGTTCACGGGATGCTCATTCATTGTGTTATTGTTGCAAATATGTGTAAGGACCGACGTTTTATTCGTGTAGTTATATACAAGTACGCGTGCTTAGAATTTTGCACGGTTCCTAAGATTTATTTCGTGCCAGTCTGAAAGGTACGGCATAAATAAACTTATAACAATATCGGATTTGATAGAAGAAGTGGAAATGTAAAATATGAAAAAAGAGAATAATTGGTTGAAGAGTAACGAGATAAAAATGTTAAATGCTATATGTTAAATGCAATTCCAATTATGAATGAATTTTAAGTTATATATATATATATATAGCTGGTTTTTGAAAATTTTTCCGGCGCCATAAACCTGACAAACAAAAAATAAAATTTGCATAACATGAAAATAATTAAGTAGTTAAGTTAGTTTATACTATACTACTACTATACTAGTTTTACTATCATTAGCTTGGTCAAACTGCACTTTAAAAGCCTCACATCTAAGGTAGTGCCAAACACTGCATTATTCTCTTAGAAATCCATTTAAATTTGTCCAGATTCTATGTACTTAATGATTATCAATAAATTTCATTTTTATTTTATTTTATATATATATATATATATATATATATATATATATATATATAATAATAATAAATTATAAACAGACTATACTTTATTAAAATATCAGATTCGAATTAATAATATATTAGTTATTAATATATTTTATTTACTTAATAGCTACAATATCCCATATAACTAGTAATGAATTCTTACAACAAGCGAAACCGTATAAAAATCAGACATTATAGAAATTCTCACGTTTAAACACAGTTATGTCCTAAGAACTGTATTTCAATAATTACAGAACCTGATTAGTAGAAATACTAGTAAAATATAAATACATATAAAAGAAATGTACTTCGAGTACATTTATGAAAATATTTGCTGATTAAACTCCTTTAAATTGATTTGGTCACCACATTGACTAAATATATGAATAAATTCGTGTACATTATTCTGTTTTATTCTATAAAACGTATTATCATCCCTATTTATCTTTCAAAACTTCTCGTTGTATAGATTTAGGTGATAATGCCATAGAGAAATTAACTTTACTGATTTTTCAATTATCCTCTATAGGCATTCAATTTTAAAAGAATAAAAAATGAAAACAAATACATACATACATATATATATATATATATATATATATATATATATATATATATATATGTATATATATGTATGTAACATATAAACATAAAAAAATTAAATGAATTTAGCTTTCAATGGTTTCATTAGAATCAATAGTCGAGTTTACTCAAAATGTAATTTTATTTGTTTTTGTTTGGTAAAATAATTACGTTTTAGAATTCAACTAGGTCAGTTTTGCAGAAAAGCAAATTTACTGTACGGAATACTGTTCTACAAACACATAGAAATCATTATACATAGACACATGTACGCTAAAGTTTGCGTGCCAAATAAATTTGTACTAAATTTTCTCATCGTAACCGCAACATGCTATAATAAATGTTATATACATACACATACAAGAAAATATGTATGTATGTATATATATATATATATATATATATATAATATAATCCTTTATTGATTCTCTGTTAGATAAAGTCTTTTTTTTAAAATCCCGTCCATTTCTCTAACTTTCTATTCATTTATTAACGTTTTCACTGATAAACTTAATGAACTGATGGCGTATTTTTTTTGTATATTATTTAATGATTATTAGTTTAGGTAAATGACACAATACACATACAAGAATATATATATATAATATAATATAATCCTTTATTGCTTCTCTGTTAGATAGTATTTTTTTTTTAAAATCCCATCCATTTCTCTAACTTTCTATTTATTTATTAACGTTTTCACTGATAAATTTAATGAATTGATAGCATATTTTTTTCTATATATATTATTTATTGGTTATTAGTTTAAGTAAATGAAAGAACGGATACTGAAATACTAATTCTTATAAAGCTATTAAGAAAACATAATTAAAATAAAACAGTAATAAAAAGGATGTATTTTATGGTAGAATATACTACTGTAAGAGGATAATTATTTAATAATGTATATATGTGTGTATGTATATATATATATATATATATATATGTGAACGTCCATCTTAAAGTAGACATATAAGAACCGCAACGTCTTATGTCGTCGTCGTCGTAATGGTTGCAACGTCAGGCTTACGAACGAACCGCAACGCATTAATTTAACGTCGTATAATCCGGGACCCGCCGACGCTCGTTGGAGCTCACTTTCTCCATCAGTCATGCAGCGATCTTCGAAATGAATTCCGGTGATTTATGGTCCAGTAGGCGTGTGGCACGCATCGGGCCGTGCTTGCCGGAGCGGGTACCGAACCCGTACCCGTATCGCATGTTACTCATCGCGTGCTTTTACATGTCGTATCGCAGGTATTTAGAGAGTAGCACATGTATTATTTTCTGTCATTGTGTGTGTGTGTGTGTGCTTTTCTGTATATGTATATATATATATATATACATATATATATATGTGAATATTTTATTATATTTAGCATTTTATGTCTGAAGGAATTGTGTAGCATTTTATAATATTATTTACTGTATTTGCACATATTGTAAGCATGTGTAAAATAACTTGTTTAATCACAAAACTGATGATAAATAACTATCTAAATAGATCATTAGGACTGAGATCTCCAGTATATTTGAGTATTATTTTAAATCATGAAAAAAATGTCGACATACAGACAACACTTTATGAAGATTTCAGATATAGAAATGTTTGTCTGTTTCGTTAATTTACAATTCTGTTAAGGTATTGTTTGGGAACAGATTTGTTACTTTCGTGCATGCACTTCTCGAAAAATATGTTTTTTTTACAGTAATCTTTGTCAACGTGTTAAAAAATCAATTATTCATTCAAATGTATAATTGATCATATATTTGAGTATATATTCAAAGGAACGTCGTTGTGTTGATATAGAAAAACGTTTGAAGAATTGTAACGATTAGTATTCGTATACAAACATGTAAGAAATCAATATGAATATTTTAAGATGTACTACAACAGTGTGTTTCGTATGATTCATACAGATAGTGTGTTTTTTAAGTGTTAATAATGAATTTTATCATAATAATCAATGAAAAGCTCATTGATTACATGAGGATTGTGTTTGATTATTATTGAGATTTTTATATAGATTTAATTGAGTTATTAAAATATTGATATGGATTTCTATTTTTTTGTTAATAGTACTTTAGTATCCATTATATGTTTATATATTTTTTTAATTGATATAATTTTCACTTTATTTCAAAAGCAACGATTTCAGTACAATATTAAACATTTTAGCTGAACTGATATTTAAACTCCTATATTTTACAATTATAGATTATCATTATTCGAAATATGATTATCATACGTGTGTTCTTTACTTGAAAGCATTATCCATTATCATTCGATTGTCGATAAGACGTTCCAAACACTAATTACTATTGTAATATTATCGACTTCATTTGTAACACTATCTCGTCTATTAGATAATTACTAGTTTAATTGCATGATTCGGTATATGGATTTAATATCTGTAACAGTATGAAAGTTTACTGTGTCTTTACAAAACCCTTAATTTCTTTCAACTTAATGTGATATTCGAATTCTTAACAGTTCGCGTGTACTAAATTAGATGAGTACCAAGTTGCGATAGGCACTGCAGCATTATTGAAAATGCCATTGAACGTTGTATGTATGTGCAGTATATAAATATCTAATGTTGTATCGTTGTCTTCGTTGTTTGACATTGAAATAGCAATTTTGTTCGGTTGACTTTACAACCGATTATTATGTTAAATATTTAGATCAGACGTCACCGTGACATTTATGATTTTTTAAAAAATCCATAATCCTCTATATATGTATCCCTTTTTATTATTCCACTATTTTATAACATATATTTTGATAACTTTATTGACATGTTAAAAGGAAATTACATGATATGAAACGTTACGGTTTTTAACATTGACGGATTTCTTTTAAACGTTTAGTTTTATGGTACAAAATACATTTTTGTTCTTTATAAAATAAATATTAATCATTGTCTATTTTATTGGAATTCCTGCTTCACTTCTCTAAACAGATGTACTTAGAATTATTACTATTTAAAACAATATATTTCTTGAAATATAATGTTTATTTAGTAATAATTCGTTGGATTCTCTTCGAATCGGATTTTTTTTTAAAAAAAAACATTTTATACATAATATCTGTAAAATAAAACTTGTGCTTTTCTGTTTTCCACAGAAACTTTTAGGAATAACTTTCGTGAATAACAACTTAAACCAAGTCTTTAAATGTTTGTGCATAAAATGTAAACATGAGAGATTAAGTAGGAAAATTATTATTATAAATAAAACTGTTAAAACTTTACAAACAACGGATAAACGAGTTTCCATTTAAACTATTTCTGTTGACGGTTGAACTTGTTTATACGTTTCACATCAAATAAACTTTAAACAGGCGATCTAGTTTCACCTGAAATCATATTTTTCAAATGTTTATATACCGAGTTAATGAATCGGAAACAAACTTGTGCTTTTATAACCGCATTAAAATGAACAATACAGCGAAACTATCCGCAACCACAAACTTAAGACTAAAGAGCAGACGTAGTAGTACTAACAAGAACTTAAATCCAACACCGCAACGTTCACACCTGTCGTATAGTAATGCTACAATAGTTTTCCATTGTTCCGTTATCGGTTTAAAGTTGGAACTTCAGACTGGCTGTATTTGTAAGATATAGAGCATGGCTTTTGTTTGAAATAAGAAAACGTTTTATTATCGACATTCTGGAATTTATGAACACGTCATGTTTTATATTATTATGTGCTTAACAGAAAAATGACAATAACAACTATTCCATGCAGGGGTCCGTATCTCTTTCAGCATTTAATATTATAAATAATAATTTATTTTTGTTATTTATATATATATATATATATATATATATATATATATAAAACACCAATTAGTTATATATGGTACACATCCTACTGAACGTTTTCCTATATGTTTATTAGAAAAATAAAAAAAAACACTAGACAATTTTCTAGAAACAAAAAGTCAGTAAACTATTTTAAACAGTTTCATATTCAGTATAGTTAAACCGTGCTTATTAATTGTATAATCATTTCTTGTTTCATTATTTCATTGAAACAATACAAATTAACTTATTTTTCATGCTTTTTACAAATGTCCGTTAGAAATTATGATTTCTACCATTACTCTACTAGATTTTTCAGAAAATATTGTTTATGTTTTAGATTTTTTTGATACTCTTACATAGCTCGTCTAAGTGTAAGTAAAATGATTGCGAAATAATAATAACAATTAATATTTAGTAAAATTTAAATTGGTCTTTAAAGATCAAGTTTTTTTTTTTTAAAAAAAAGAAGAGACTGAATATATATGCATCGATTAACCTTATCGACATAAATAATTTCTGAACTCCATCCTCTTATTCGATTTTTTTTTGTAATATAATACAACGACTAAACAATGAAACGACTTAACGAAAAAATGACTTTATGACATGAAAAAGAACAATTAAAATATAGAAACATCCATACTTTCAGACAATGTTGTAAATATTTTACAACTATTTATTATTATAACCATATCAGAAAATATTACAATATATATTCATATCTCTAATAATATTTTAAATATAAACAAATCATGTAATTATATTATGTGTAGTGTTTGAGATGACAATGAGCTTTAGTGATTCTGAATAAAAAGTTATAAAATATTATATGAACATGGGAATATAATTTTATTGTAATATAAATACACTTTTACAAGTTTTTATATTTTTACAAGTTTTCCATTTTCCTATTTAAATTATTTTTAACATTTCTAAACATAGCAGCTCATTAATCGTTCCGAACATTGTTTTAAGAAAATATAACATTTTTCTGTGAGAATTCTGGAGGCCACGTATGAATTTATTTTCTTTATGACCGGATAATGAATAACAGATACACAGGAAAACAGAAAGATAAAAATAGTATATATATATATATATATATATATATATATATATAAAATACTTTGCATCAATCCTCTTCAGTAGCGACAACAAAGCAAATCCTGTTATAAAAATAGGAAACGAATAGCACGAATCACATTTTCATTCTTATAAATAGCTCGAGTAACAACAATAATATCAATGGTAAAGCTAATCAAGGTCGACTACCTTCAAGATTGCATTACGTGATCTCGTGTAGTGTTAAAACGAAGACCACACTGTGCGTGATATAAACCGACGTACGGTATCCCACGCATGAATCTCTCGAAGCACGACTCTCTTACCCTTATGTACTAGAGGAGGCTATTCAGAGAGGACACTCTGCGTGCATTGCGGCTGGTTTACAAATGAGTTCATTACTGCATCCTTCTGTACACAGAATTACGTACTGTATATTAAATTGGTACAGGAAAAGACCCCATAATGTATGTACACTTTTAATGTTACTTTAAAATACAAATTGACTTACATAAAAAAAAATTTCAATAAAAATTCAAGCTTCAAAGCACCATTTATCTCTTATTCGACATGAAGTTGAAGAAAACTATATTAAATTATTTTTTATGGGATTTTTAACAACATATTACATTTGATAATTAAATTTGTAAGATTATATAGTTTGGAGAAATGTATTAATACAATTCTTAGCTTATTATACTCGTAATATTGAACTGGGCAATAAGTATTAAAATTGATAAATTTATAAAATTATCACTAAACTTTACAGAAACTAAATATGATATAATTATCAAATTAGTTTAATTTCGAGCATGACTTTACAGTGCAGTACCTTTCGAAAACAATTAGTTTTAAATTTAATAAAAATAAATAATATTAATTAATTAAAATGCAATTTAATCATGGCTTCATAATGTTGTATTAAACATTATTTTGTTACTAGTAACCTTTATCTAATTTTCAAGTTCGATTTGCAGTTGGTAAGCAGAGTGGTTGAATAATATGCAACTAGTCTGAATATTTTTACTTAACTTACATTTAAATAACCTGATTATGGTATAATTTATACCATAAAATATTTCAATACTAATAATTACAATTAACATATTTTTACTGATATGAACCAGTTTAATTTTTTTTTATTAATGTGAAAGAAATTAATACAAATACAAAAGATTCATATGTCAATCAATAAGTCAGATATTGATCAAAATCTTTTTTTGAAGTATAAATAATTTCTTTTATAATAACAAGGCAAAATCATTGTTTAAAGTGCAGTGTTTTAATGTTGTTAATTCTCGAAAACTCTATATAGAATACCAAATATATTGAATATTATTTTAACATAATCTAAAGAAGACACATATTTATTCATAAAATAAAATGGTTCAATATAAAGAAGGATTTATATATATATATATATATAAATACAATTATTTATTATTCTAATGTTTTCTAACATTAACTGCTAACCTTTTTCAAATAATACTTATTTATATAAATAACTATGAAAAAGTAAACTTAATAGTAAAAACGACATTGTAATAAATAGGAAAATATGTTGAAGTAAATCAATAATAAATAACTCGACCCAATTGTGCTCTTAATATAAAAAAGGGCAGTTTTCAATGAAATTATCCATTAACAAAATTTATTGACGAAACATTAAATTTAATGACATCGTTCCTGTGCATATATATATATATATATATATATATATATATATATATATATGATCATAAATTCAATTTAAATATAACAATAATCTTTTTTTACTGAAAATATTATTCTAATTTATGTTATAAATAGCCAATATACCATTTTCGAAATAAAGATAAAAAAGTATTAAATTTCAAAGTGAATGCCAGAGGAATATTTTCGGATTGGTTAAATTAGGTTTTCTAGGATTATATCTTAAATGAAATAAATCAAACCTCTGTGTTTACTCTATTTCACTGTCGTTCCTATTTTAATAAACTGTATACTTTTTAAGGTAAGATTTTTATCAGAAGTTTTAATTAGAAAAGTTATTCAGTGGAACTTCTTATTGTGAGATCTAAATAAATACAGCTTTTTTAATAATAACTTGAACTGTTTATAAGAATTCTGTTAAATAAACAGTACTTTTAATTCTTTTCATTCGAACGTTTAATTAGATTTTATTATAAAAGATACAAAAAAGTACTCCATTTATAATTCTAAAGTATTAAGTGTCATTTTCAGTACATTTAGTCAACTTGTTTATACTTTTATTTGTATCTAAGATCCTGCCATATTCAAATGTACTGTTTTTCAAATGGAATTTTCTTATTTAGTTACTTTAACAAACTGTATTTTCCTACCTGTAAAATATCAATCAACTAGAATATTCGACGTCCAAGTTTGTAATATGTATGTGCCGTACAGTGTCTCTTTATTTAGAAATTGTTTCTTAAATAACATATTTTATTTTCATTAGTTAACTAAAAGTTATGTTCGACATTTTTACATTACACACACACACACATACACACACATATATATATATATATATATATATATATATATATATATATAATTAATTTTGCTCAAGGAAAGTAAAAAACAAATCAAACCGTGATTTCAAACAATAAAGAACAAAACATGATTTACACAAAATGAATGTAAAAAATATTTTACAGACAAAAACACTACATATTTTTATTTAATAATTATTTAAATAAAAAAATATTATAAATTAGAAAACTGTTAATTAGATTACTATTATTTTTTCAACTATACCTGTTTTATGAAAAATTCATATCGGCATTGATTAAAAAGTGTGAAACGAGACAATTGTCAACACGTTATCTCTAATCAATAAAGAAATATAATACGTTTATGATGTTTTCATAATAGGACTAAAACAGTATACAACCCTCTCTAATCTACATAATGAACATTGTTATACTGTCTGAATCGCACGACTTTTATCAGTGTAAAAATATCCAAAAGTATGGTAACTGAACGTATGTAAGGTGATAACACTAACTACGAAACCCTAAAACCGCTGTTGCATTATAAAATTTAATGCGACACATTAATTGTATTACACGAAACGCGGGGTGATAACCAACCCCTGTTCAACAAACGTGTTTCGTTGTATAGAAGTAGATGGAAATTGTGAAACAAGACACGTTACGATACCATATAAACACTTGTCATATTGAGTTTTGAAAAGGTTTAGATTTCAAATCATCGTTTATTTTTTAAAAATAATTATATACATATACGAGTATATATATATATATATATATATATATATATATATATATATATATATGTATATATGTATGTATTATGTATGATATTTGATGAACACTTATTACACCAAAAACATACGAACTGATCACATTTCATAAAAATTATATTCTGTACTGAAACTTGAATTTATGACAAGTGGTTTTTTTCGAACGTTTATAATTTAGTAGTAAATTCAGATTAAAATAAATTCTTTTCCATAGATCTTATGCAGCATACAAAAGGATCATTTATTTATTTTTATGAATGATCTTAATTAATCGTTTTTTTTTACTATATTTTATTACTGTACTATTTTATTATTTTAACTATTATTTTGTTATTGAAACTAACCTCTATTACTATTTTAATTGTAAAACTGCAAGTATTATAAAAAAATAAGCACATTTAAAGTAATAAAAGCCACCTTTTTAATATGTCATTCTGTATCTCGAATACAAATAAATACATTCATTCATTATTAATTTTTTTCAATATTGCAAACCATTATGAAATTATATATATATATATATATATATATATATATATTTATTGTCTTTATATAAACTATGAGAATGTTTAATTATGTATGCACCAGCATATGCATTATTGACCTTTTGTTCTCGTATTTAATTATATCCTTGTTCAAATATTTAATTAAGTTTTGAAAAGATATATTTGTAATACCATTTATTGTACTTAAATCTTATTTGAATGCTTTTTAATGTATTGTGGTTCCATTTAAAAAGAGAATTCGTTTAATAATGTTCATATAAATATATTTTTGAATCTGTATTTATCTTTTCTTAAACATAACATGATATATATATATATATATATATATATATATATGTATGTAATGTTGATGTGGATGTTGTTTATACCTAGCTGCTTGTTTTAGATTTATATGAATCTTAA